>VZSV01000019.1:1268050-1314584 GCA_013398735.1 Nothocercus julius | reverse complement strand
CGCTGGTCCCGGCGGTCCCCGCGGATTTCCCGCTGCCCTTCCCGCGGGAGAGCTGCCCGCTCCTAGCCGGGGCAGGCGGAGACGCGCCCGAGCCGCCTGCCCATGCCCTGGGCGAGCGGGACGCGAGCGGGACGCGGGCCGGCGGCAAGCGGAGCTGGAGCGGGCGCCGGCGCCGTTTGCTGGCCTGCTCTTTCCGACTGCGCTCGGACCCCTTCTGGGGCGCGCTGCCCTTGGAGGAAGGGAGTTATGCTTTGAAAAAGTGTTGGAGCTGTGATTTTGTTTTGCTTTGTTTTGCTTTCCCTGCCCACTTTCTCAGGTCAAAAAAGTTCTTCAGCTTTATAGAAGGTTGTCTAGTGAAGAATTATATGCAGCGACCTTCTACAGAGCAGCTTCTGAAGCACCCGTTTATACGTGACCAACCAAACGAACGGCAAGTCCGAATCCAGCTCAAGGACCATATAGACAGGACCAGGAAGAAGAGAGGAGAGAAAGGTACGCAGCTTCTAAAAGCCTTTTGACTTACTAAAAATCCACGTACTTCTGTCCTGCTCTGCGTTCCAAATCACCTCCTCGCAAAAACAAACTAACAGAGCGCTTAAACCCCTAAAGTTTCTTTTTTAATTCATATTTTGACTATCAGCAGGCTTTTCTCTGTGTTGTTCTCTTCCAAGCAACCATTAAGCCATGTTTAGGAGGATATTGGCATATCCCTCCCTTCTTTTCCTTGCCTTGTGGTAGGTTCTTTGCTGGAGTGATGCCATCAATTAGGCTCACACACAGAAATGACCCATCACAAGAGCTACGGAGCGAATGTCTCGGACAGCCTGTGCTCTCTATTCAGGTGGCGCGGAGTTTTCCAAGCAGCAGCTTGTTGTAGACTGAAAATGTGGTGTCATTCAGGGATCTTGCTGAAAGTCTGCTGGAAAGCATTGTGCTGCATTACGTGTCTGGGAAAGTGTGCCGGGATATGCGAGATAAGCCCTAGGGTCTGAGGGGAATCTTATCACTGCAGAGGCTGGGAAGTGGTTGATGAAGGTGCTAGTACAAGTTCTGTGTCCTGAAATGTGGGGATAAGCATTGCTCAGGCTGCCGTTTCTCTCCTGCTAGATGAGACGGAGTATGAATACAGTGGAAGTGAAGAAGAGGAGGAGGAAGTGCCTGAACAAGAAGGAGAGCCGAGGTAATAACTGCTTGTTGGGGGGCTCTGGGCAGTTCACGTTAGCAAATCTAAAAATCTATGCTTGTAAATCAGGAGCGTTCTCAATTTCTGTCTCTACCCAAGTGTGGCACTAGCCACACAAATTCTACCAGCCAGAAGGTTTCATTGCCTATTCTGTGACTGCTAAAGGTTTTAAAGCTTCCCCTCTCATGGCTTAGTGCCTGGACAGCTCTGGATAGAGGAAAATTTACAGTGAAAATGTGGCTGGGCATTGGGTTCTGGTCCGGAGCCCCAAAATGTCTGAGTTGGTCCTTACTTTGCTTGGCTTCCTTTCACACCTTCCACTGAGAGCATCTATTTGATATGCACCCGGTGTCTTCATTCTGAAAGAAACAAAATCAAAATTTAAAGAAACAGCGTATTTTATTAATGTACCCCCTACTTTGGAAGAAAAAAAAAAAAGAAGCATTTAATGGCCCGTGAGGCTTTATTGTAAGGGAGGCTTTAACTTCCTCTTGTTGCAGCTCCATTGTCAATGTGCCTGGAGAATCAACCCTGCGACGCGATTTCCTGCGGCTGCAGCAGGAAAACAAGGAGCGGTCAGAGGCCCTTCGGAGGCAGCAGCTGCTGCAGGAGCAGCAGCTCCGCGAGCAGGAGGAGTACAAGAGGCAGCTGCTGGCGGAGCGGCAGAAGCGCATCGAGCAGCAGAAGGAGCAGAGGCGACGGCTAGAAGAGGTAGAAGCAAAAAGGCTGCAGCGCGGGGGGCGGCAGCCTCTGTTCCACTTGCTTGAGATGTTGTTTGTTTGTCCCCCATTCCCACACCCGTTTGAAAAGAGCTCCCTGTAGTCCAAGCACATCTCGGGGAAGAAAACAACATGTACGACTCCCTTGGCAAACATAAAGCAAAGCACTTAAATCCGTGTCTGGCTACTTAAATACGAGCAGTCTCCTAGAGCACTGAGTATCCAGCAGCTCCTGTGAAGTTAGGGGCAGCCAAGGCCTGCTTGTTTGAAGGCACGGCGGGGAGGCCGTGTCTTGGTCCCTCTTCAAAAGAAGAGGCAACAAGTCTAGACTTTTGGGTAGCTGTACAGAAGGGGAGACATTAATTATTCCCACATGATTTTTCTAAAGTGGGCAGTGCCCCAAGATGACTTTTTTGGGCCAATTATGTGCCTAGAATTTCACTTTAAAGCTTTCACAAACATCTGTGTTTGGCACTCGATCATGGTAGGTGAAAGCCTATTTTTTGATGTATTACTCTTTCATCCATAGTAGCCTGATGAATAACCTCCCCCCCAGATTTACAGATAAGAAATACATTTATGATTTGTACATCTGTGAAAAAAAATACAGTTATGTAAGATTTCCAAAAGTAAATCATACTTCTGTGATAAATGTGCAGTTTGCCTACACCACCCGAAGGATTAAAAAAAAAAAAAATCAGTAAATGTACATGCACAATATTGCTTTGCCCTAGTTTTTGTACGATCTTGTACTTGGTTAGGTAAATATACATGGAAAATTCAGTGCAAGTTTCAGGGGTAGAAAGATTTCAAAAGAGTTTTGCAGGCCAGAACTGGATGCTAGGGCTAAAGCAAAACCAATCATCTGGCTCTGCAGGAAGCACAGGGTCAAATTCCAGTTGTCCTTAAATGACCCCTGTTGTTGGAGTTGCTGTTTCAACTGTTCACTCAGCAGTGATGGAAAAACTACGCCCAGCCTGGTTTTCCAAACGTTTAATGAGGACCCGATGAGGAGCAAATGTTGATTTGCGTCCCAACGTGAAATCTCACGTGGTGTGTTTGCCTAACAACTCCTTCAAAGCTCCAAATGGCCTTTTGCTCCATACTCTGGGCCTTTTGCTCCATAGTCTGGTCCTTTTCAGCACCGGAGCACATTTAGTGCTGCAGGAGGACAGAAGTAGTAGCGACAGCTCCGCCACACGTGGAGCAGGACGTGGGACAAGGGGGAGGCTGCAAACCCCATCGTGCTTGGGTTTCTTCCCCACCCTTGTGCGGCTGCCAAGACAAACATCGTTGCTCTTCCAGCTGCTCTGCCTGTTTTTAGGCTCTGACTCTGCAGCAGTTTGGGGGTGCGGAAGGAAGGTGACAACACGAGGCAAGGCAAAGTCAACACAGGACAAGAGGAAAGCAGTTTTTTTTTAGTATTACGAAAGGCAAACAAAAGTTGTCCTTTAGCCTCCAAAATTTTGGTTGGTGTGGGAGTTAATGAGTTTTACTGAATGCCTGTGTGATCACTAAGGTTCCTCAGAGGAACTTTTTTTGGCATGGAAGGGGATTAAGATTAAATTATCTTTCTTGTTTATCTTCAGTGATCAACGAATCACTTAAAATTCTGGAAGTTCTGTTTAAAACAAAGGAGATGCTGCTGTTAATAATGGCAACAAAAAATGCATCTCCTTGCCGAGGGTTGAAAATCACCTTTTTGGAATGTGGCAGAAATCATAACCTAATGAGCAATTAAAAAGCGAGCACAGTTACCTGCAAATTTAATCTGCCCTGCTGCCTCTGTAAATACAAATCAAACCAACAGCTTTAGCAACCACAAGGCAGTGCCTACTGTAGCTTGATGTTTTAGTGACTAAAGCTACACACAAAGCTGTAAAGTTTGAAAGAGGAAACCTTTTGTCTCTTCTTGAACCTATAACCTCTGCCTGGTTCCCACAGAGGTGTTGATACGGCTGATGAGCTATCAGGTTTCCCTTCGGCAAGTCTGGGGGAATATTCTTCTTAAAGGAAATTATATTAAAAAAAAAAAAAAAAAAAAAAGGAAAAAAGAGCACAGTGTCTCACATCAAGCACTTAATTACATTTAGTCCATTGGATCTTCTGTTGGAAAAATATATGATCCCAAGTGATTCTCCCCAAACACCTGCCAAGGCAAACTCCCTTGAAGGGGGGAAGGGTGAGAAACTGTGTTCAGATAATATCAGAGTTGGGACACAGTTGCAGGCCACAACAGTGAGATGTTGTCACCTTGTCCTTGACTCCCCCGCTGTGCTGATGAAGGCAGTGAACACGGAAAGCCTGGTGACAGGGGTGACATTAGCGTCGGCCTTTGTGTCTCTGTTCTCCCATCTGCCTGGTGAGACTTTTACCAGGTGTGGCTCTCTCGTGATACCTGATTTTGTGGAGTAAGTGTGTAGTTTGGTAAACGTGTTTGACACGCTTTGAGAAGAATGCTCTGCGTTAGATAATCTCGCTGGACAACTTGCCTACCCCCCCTTCCTCCCTCCTCCCTTCTGCCCCTTTCCTAAATTAAAATCGAGGGCTTGTTCTTACAATGCTGGCACAGAGCCCAGACAGTTTTGACTGAGACTGCTACAGGAACAGTGTTTAGGACAGCTGCCAAAAACTGTGTAATTCTCAGCAGTATTAGAGAAAAGATTACTTTTTTCTTTCTTTCTTTTTTTAACACATGTAGGTGGCTAGCAAAGGCTCTTGTTGCAGGGACCTTATAATTTTTGTGTTACTTAAGAGGCAGAAATCATACGTGGTCAAAGCGCAGAAAATCATTTGAAACCCTCTGGAGGGGGATTGCTCCTTCTTCCCCCCTTTCTATTTTGAATCAGTGTAAAGGTTAACTGCATAAATATGAGCTGTATGACTTTAAGTGCTCCAGATGGTTAAAACAAGAAATCAGAGCTGTTCTAGGCTGTTCTAATGTGTTTCTGTTCAGCAAAAGGCAGATGCTGGTGCTCAGTGTGACAGATATGGAAAGGCAAATGGGAATTTGCGCTTTGCAAAAATCAGTCTGGTTTGGCAAATTCAGAATTAGCTGTGTGTGAATCCTGTTCTGTGTGGCCCTCCTCAATTCTGGGTATTGTGTGTCCTGTTCCTGGTTAGAGGAACCTAAGGTGGATGTTTCTGAAGTGGTAGGGATAGAAGTCCCTTGGCAAGGAGTGAGTAACTGAGGTGCCGAGGACCCAAACACTTCCCTGCCCGTGCTGGAAGGCAGGAAGAGTTGCTTTGGACGAGCTGTGGTCTAGACGGTGTGCCTGCTCTGGTTGCAGTGCATCTCCCTTCTTAATGCCCTCCCCGAGGCGTGGTTGGCACTCATGGCCGCTTCAAAATATGAAACAAAACCTGCTAAGTGGAGATGATTGAATGACTCGCATCAAAAGAGCACTCCTGATCTGAACTGAGATGCTAATGCTGATGGACCCACAGATGCTGCTTGCCAGGACTTGGTTTCTTTTAGACAGCGTGATTACTTGTACCTGCTTCGTTTGCACTGCCTGCAGTTTGGATTAGATAAGAAGTACTGAGGAAGAAGTTCTACTTCTGGCTTCTCTCTAGTATGAGCAAATTAAAAAAAAAACTCTTTTTGGTACTGTATCAGTCTTTCCAGTCTGCCTCCTAAAATGATAGCAGGCTACCTAATGGAAGAATCATTACTATACGTATGCATCAGCCTTCTTCCGATTACAGGACAAACTAATAGTATTTTATGAATATGAAATTGGAAAGTCTGAATTCATGTGTTGCAATTTACTGTGTGAACTAGGTCCGTCCCCGGACTGCCTGTGTGCACCAAGCGCGGGTGTAGTTGCATTGCCCCCTCCTGGTAAATCGTGCTTTGCTGCGTGGCCTTCTTTTGGGAGATGTCAAAGTACGATCAGGAGGTCATCATTAAGGCACCTTGAAGTCAGATAAGGAACCAGAGCATTTATGCTCTTTTTTTTTTTTTTTTAATTAAATATAGTAATATTTTGTGAAATACAGAAATTTGAAAAAAAATGTGAAAAATTCTATTTCAGCATTTCTGAAATTTCTTTAAAGAGTTTCTCCCCTTGCCTTCTGGCGAACAGCTAGCTCTTGAAGTTAATCTTTTCATCTGCCATGTACAAGTAGGTTGGTAATTGCATATCCAACTAAGGGAGATCTGTATTGGCATCCCTTATTTCAGCCAATCCAGGCCTGTACCTGCTATCTGAATGGGCATGTGCAGGACTAGTATTTTACATCAGGATTATTCAATGCTTAATAGTGTATGATAAGAGTTAAAATGCCTAAGAAACGCATTTTTAAAACGGAGAAGCGCAAGTTTTATAACCAGACATTTATTTTAATTCAGCCCAGAAACTGCTAAACTCTTCCCTCTT
Source organism: Nothocercus julius (assembly GCA_013398735.1). Lineage (NCBI taxonomy): Eukaryota > Metazoa > Chordata > Aves > Tinamiformes > Tinamidae > Nothocercus > Nothocercus julius. The sequence continues at coordinate 1,308,300 of VZSV01000019.1, read as the reverse complement.
CCTTCCCCCTCCTTTGGGCAAACCTAAAGGACATGGGCTTTCAGTAAATCCTCCTGGGAGAAGTACTGAGGCTGGTTGGGAAGGCGACCTTCGCCAACAGGGTCATGGTGGGGAGTCAGCCAAAGGGTTCAAGGAGCGTACTCAAAAGAAGGAAACTCTTCCCTTCCAGCCACGTCTGGGCATGACGGGATTGTGTCCGGCTTCTTTGCGGGCTCCTGTGTGCCAGGTGCCTTGTGCTGCACCCAGCTGGCCAAGAGGCTGAGCTGGTTTCTGACGGGCAGGTAGGAGGGGTGCAGGGAAAGCCCCTCTCTGCGTGTGCTTTGGCGCACCCAGGAGCACAGCTCTGCTTCCTGGAGATTTTATTTACGTGTGCTGGTGGCAGGGAAGCTTTTTTCTCCTCTTCTTTTTATGATAGGTATTAGTAAAGACCTATTGTAGGTGCTGGACTATCAGTCTTGTTCAGTGTTTGCTTAAAAAGCTCTTCTTTTAAAGTGGAATGGGATTTGATTATTTCATGAAGTCATAGGAGATCAGCCCTCTTAGTCAATTAGAAACTTCTGTTCTTTTTATCTTAGAAAGCTGAGTTGTTTATAATTATTGCTGAAAAAATCTCCACTGACTCAAGTGGTGATGATTTTGTTTCTTCAGGACGACCTAAAGACCACCCATCTTCCTTGAAATGAGACTGATGCCATCCCAAGATTTGCAATATATCCACTTAACAATGTCAACAAAATGTTGTTAGACAGGCAGGCTTCATATGTTTAAGAAGTGTTTGTTTTGCTAAGTATGCATATCAAGCAGTCAGCAGTGCGTTGTCTCTTGCATCCTCAGGGCAGCAGAATTATTGTACTTTACATGTTAGTTTTCTTAAATAAAGAGCCTGTCAGACTTGATTAGCCAAGAGGCACCTGAATATATTGACTTAAATATAGAAATTGTTCGACACAGATGTGTATATTCAGAAATAAAAGTGCCTACTTAATCCTTTTAAAGTACTTAAAAAATAAAGGGAAGCAGCGAAACCTATGAAATCCACTATGTTACACAGCTGCCTTGGAGCACTTTTACTGTTTTTATATCTCCGTGCATTGAAGAGCAGTTGTTTAAATGAGAGAGAAAAACCTAGTAAATGTTTTTGGCTAGGAGAGGGGATGCAAGAGCATGAAGACTTTGTTTCCAAGAACAGAGAGAAAACACAGGGGGAGAAAAGAACTTGTGGCATAGGAAGATAGCAAGGAACCCACGATGACTGCAGAGAAGGAAGAGCAATGTTATATTTACAGAGTGGATGTATTTAAAAAGTAGTCTTCAAGAAGGGAGCATTTTTTTCCACAAAAAATGCATTTAGTTAGGAGACCTGAGAAGCATCCCCTTCTTATTAAGTATTACCTATTCTTATCATGTGTTACCCACATTCCTTTCAGTGTTTGTACCCTAATTTGGGGTAGGATTTCTGGAGATAGAAAAAGTTGTTGAGCTTTTAGTTGCTTCACAGACATGTAGGGTAATGTACTGAGCAAAGAAAGCTCATCCCATGAGGAAATAGTGTGCATCAACATTGATATATTGCTGGCAGCTTAGCTTCAACCAAAAATGAGAATTTCATTCACCTAAATGTGAAAAAGAAAACCAGTATAGTTGTTTGTTGTTCTGTTTTTTATATATCTGATATAAATTGACAGTGCTTTTTTGTCTACATTTCTTTTGTGATTTTCAGCATATTACAGAAGTCTATAGTGAAAGTAGGTGCTGTAGAGAAATTCCCAGCCGATGGCAGGGCAGGAGACAGCTGTGTCTTTTGACACTTAGGAGCTGTGGGAGGCTGCCTGGGATTTTGGTGTAGGTGGAGTAACTAGAAACTTCTGCAGAAGTGCAGGAAGAGTCGATCACAGCTGTATGAACACCTACAATGTCTGCTTTGGATTTCAAAAGTACTTTTCAGAGCCCTTTTTCAGGTTCTTTTCAGGCTCAGGACACCAGCAGTAGTTAACATTTGGATCTTGCATGGCAGCTTATCTGTGTAACCATAGAAGCTTAGCTCAGCTCTTCTTGTTTTAAATGTAGGTGCTTTTGATGTTCTGGGATGGGTAGAGGTGCTGTTGGTCAGACTTCCTTCTCTGCCAGGCAAGGTTTTGGGCAGTGTATTAAATCGAGCTGGATTGTTGTCCCAACAACACCAGATTCTTAGACCATGAACTCTGTTAAGAGTGAAGCTGCTTACCAAGAACTCAGGTGGTTGCCATTTGAGTTTTAGCTGATTCTGTGAGGCTAATAATTTCCTTTTGGCAACGTTTGTGAGTTCAATGTGTTGAAGACAAGGAGGAGGTCACTTTGCTTAGTTACCAGGTTCACTAGTTCTTAAAAGACAGAGGTTTCAGCTTGAGCCCCTCGTGGTTTTGATGAGCGGCATGCGAGTTTCTACACCTCGGTTGCCAGGAAGGTGGTACATGAAAAAGTTGGGTTTGGGGGGGGGCGGTTCCTTTATTGGTTTTTTGTTTGATGAAGAAATCCAAGAGAAAAAGTGACGCTGCTTTCAGGGATACTCGTGTGGGGGCTACAGTTTGTCTCCCAATGGAACACTTGCATAAAGAGCTTTGTGGCTCAGTAGCAGAGCTCGCCAGTCCTGGTAAAGCCTTCTCTTCCCCGTAGAAAGCAACCCCACCTCTTTCTTTGATAACCACAACAGAAGTAAAACTTTGTGGTTTCTTTTCCCTTTCTGCAGCAACAAAGAAGAGAACGGGAAGCTCGAAGGCAACAAGAGCGTGAGCAAAGGCGGAGAGAACAGGAAGAGAAAAGACGTCTGGAAGAAATGGAGAGGAGGCGTAAGGAAGAGGAAGAGAGAAGACGAGCAGAGGAGGAAAAGAGGAGGGTAGAAAGGGAGCAGGTGAGTCCATGATAAAGATATGTGTGCACTAGCTTTGTTTCTTCTAAATTCTAATTTTATTAAAAAAAATATTAAGAATGAAGAAGCCTAGAAACAATCTCATGCTGACCCTTTCATTTTTATCTCTGACAGCAAATGCACTAACATAGACCACAGGGCTTTCTGGAAAATTCTGGCAGCCTCAACTGTCCCTTAAAAAAGAGCTCTTGTTATAATACTTACTCTAAATTCAGCTCGCACCCCTGGGCTTAGCTAAAACTCAACAGAATTGGTGAAATAATCACTGTGCTAAAAACTGGTGCTACGCTCATCCTGCTGGATCTGCTGTAGTTCTTGTGGGAAGTGCCCCCATTCAGACGGCCTCTGAGAGAAAGGATGTGCTCTTACATGTCAGGTTCTGGCACCCCAAATTCATCAGAAGCTTGTTCACAAACTTTGAATATTTGGAATTTGAAGCGGAACCTTTGAGCTGCAGAGAGTTTTCCTTCCTTGAGTTTATATTCCTCTCTCTTACTCTATCTAAATCTATAATAATATGTGCCAACTAAGGCAGCTGGAATATCTTAAGTTGCATCAATGTGCCCTTGAAACGTTGAACGTACAGGTGAGGACTCTTGGAAACTGTGAAATTCAGCTGCCACATTTGTGCATGAAATCTGCATGTTTTAAAATTCTTTGCAAACTTTAATCAGGGTAATAATTACTGTGCATGTATTGCAAAATACTGATCCCAAATGAGGGGCCAAATTTTTTTCTCCTAGAGGCTGATTGCAAATTTACCATTAACTTCAGGAATACTGGTTTGGGCCTGATGTATTTTTTTTTTTTCTTATGTAAAAGACGTAATATTTGAGACCATCATGTTACCAGGGAGTTTTTATTGTGTGTGTCTCAAAGACTTTTGGAGTCAAAAGAAAAGATTAACCATTGGGAAAAGATATATGTAAAATTTACAATTACAGCACAGTAATAGCTTTTGGGCAGACACCGGGTATTCCCCCAGCTGCTATTTAATCTCTTGAAATGCTAATTACGCACTGTGCCACTAATGACAACTGGTGAATTGATGCGGCCGAACCGAGCCACTGTGAATTTTGTATCCTTTTCGTAAAAGAAAGGAGCGATACGTCCCCTCTCAAAAATCCCTTTTGCTCAAACCATGGATCAGGCTGCGTAACATGACGACATAGCGCGTAGCATCAGTCTGCCACGAGATTTTCTATAGCTGCCATCACTATGCCATGGGTTTCTTTATGCCTACACTGTGAACGTGAGCGTGCGTGTGCCTGTGTGTGTGCGCATGCACGTGTTACAACACATTGCCATTAATTGCATGGTAGGATGTGACCAGCTTGGGTACGGTGCTTCAGGGCTCCAGGTGTTCCAGGGGGGCAGGTGAAGCAGCAGGCAGACGCCTCGGCCTGTTGAGGATGCAGTGGAGGAGATGGCAAGATGGCCAGCGCGAGCGAGTTTGGTCCCACATCTGTTTCCTGGTGGATGTTTGTTTGTGCCATAACCATCACATCACTCAGCCAGGCCGGCAGCGCGTGCTCAGGAGAAGCTTTTTGGTGAGGGCGGCAGGGGATATGGCAGGGCAGGGCCGAGGGCAGAGCCCCCCGGGAAGCTTGCACCAGGTCTGCCTACACTAAGCCTGGCTCTAGCTATTGCTAACAGTTCATCGCACCAGTGCAACAAACTAATGTTTAATACGACTTGCATGTTACTTTGTGTTGGCTGTATTGAGTCAGACTTGCTGTGTTTTAACTTTTCCAAAGCCTTCAAGTGCATTTTGCTGCTTCTTGAAATCACTTCCAAAATACACGAACGAGCTCTGGCCCATGCCAGCTGCTTTTGCAGGAGTCCAAATTTCAGGCCCGGTCCAAATTTCGGGCCTGGTGAGCCAAAACACCCGCTGTTGAGGTGACAGGACTTCCTAAATTGTTCTTTAGGCACTAAACAATTTAGAAGTGCGTTTCTCATTAAAGCTGAACTGGGGAAGTAGCGTGTGGTGTTCCACCCAGGGGGTTCTGATGCATTCCTTTTGAATAAATTTATTGCTGGGTAATTTCTATGTGACAGGAGTATATCAGGCGACAGCTAGAAGAGGAGCAGCGGCACTTGGAAATTCTACAGCAGCAGCTGCTCCAGGAGCAGGCCATGTTACTGGTAAAGCACTGTATCTGTTTTGTTCAGTAGCTATAGGATCCATTTATCCAGCCAGCCCTAGGCTCCCTGTAGTCGGGCACAGCTGCACAGCAATATGAACAAGGGAGCGTGATTAAAAGGCCATTTAAGGCAGCGTCGTGGGCTGACAGGCACATACGAGAAGCGCTCTATGGTCACGCTGCTTTCTGGGCAGTAAGAGGAGGCTTTATGTTAAAGTGGAACAGTTCTGGTTTGGTGGTCGAGTTTCTGAACAGACCTTGGCATTCAGTGAAGAACTAGAGTGCTTATGTTGCAGATCAAAAGCACACACGATATGTAAATCTATCCCGGGGTACAATGGCCTAGTGTTGCTCTAAGTCACTGCTTTACGAACTTTACACTGGTTTTAGCATAAATAACTTGTTTTCTCATGTAATAAAAATCAGTTTTGACATGACTCTCCAATCATGCCAAGCTTAGCAGCACACTCTCCACTTTCCCAACACGAGACACATGCCGTTTTGGTCCAGCTTAGCTCTTGGTTACACTTTAACAGCAAAATAAGCCAACAAACAAACAGAAAGCACCAGCGAGCAGAAAGGAGCGTTTTTGGCGGGATGGCAAGGGGCACGGCTGCCACGCAGCGGGGGGCACCTCCTGAGTGGCTGCCGCGCTCTCTCGAAGGAATACAGGTGGCGGGAGATGGAGGAGCACCGGCAGGCGGAGCGGCTCCAGCGGCAGCTGCAGCAGGAGCAAGCCTACCTGCTCTCGCTGCAGCACGACCACCGGCGGCAGCAGCAGCAGCAGCAGCAGCAACAGCAGCAGCAGCAGCAGCAGGAAAGGAATAAGCAAAGCTATCACACGCCTGAGCCAAAACCCCACTACGAGCCTGCTGAAAGAGCACGAGAGGTAAGTTGTGCACCCGGAGAGGCAGTCTGCTCCCTGCTCCTCTGGCTGTAGGTGTCTCTGGGAGGATGGCTGTCTTACAAGGGGCCAAGGTGTCACTGCTAGGAGGCAGGATTCCTATCAATGTCACCTGTGGGTTGCTGATCCCAAGAGGTACTCTGAACGCTTGTGCAAGTGTGGAATTTGTAGGTTTAAAGGGCAGAAAGAAATTCTGCAACTCTGTACGCTGAGGGGAGCTGATTTTGGAAGCCTCACGGTGAACACCTTTTCCTGGGAAGCAGTGGTGCAGTCGGTGATTCTGGCGAGTCCTGAGGATTGGAAATTGTGAGGTGATTGGAGAGCACAAGCCTGCAAAAGGTGCTTGCACATGGCACCTCTTTACAGATGTTAACCCGTGTTCTTGGAACGGGTCTTCTCGTGAACGCCAACATGAATTTCATTCACTTATTTTCTGGGATGTTAAGGGCTCCTTTCTGAGAGCACATCCTACTCTTAGAAAACTCCCTGAGACCTTCATGGGCTGAGGGCACTTGTCAGAGCGCTGGTTGTCTCAATGAGTGGTCCGTGGGTACCACAGCTCAGCAGTTAATGGCCTCTGTGTTGCAGAGCTCTTCCCTTTCCATGGCCTCCTCCACCTCCTGTTTCCCTTGTGCAAGAGGGGAGCACCATATTGCCCACAAACCGCTCAACTGGCGGTGCTGGTCAAAGCTCTTAACAACTTTCATTGCCAGCATGTGGGAATTAGATAAATACATCTTGGAAAAAGAAAAAAAACTCCATGGGTTGTTGAGCATGAGTTTTCAATCCACCTTCATCCAATAATTGTTCATAGCTTTTGAAGTATTGCAGTTTTGACATGGTAAACACAAATGCATTTTCTTATAGATGCTATTGTCCTTGTTCATGTGTTTTTGTGATCTCATCCATTCCTCTTGGGTGAAATATCTGGTACTTCTCTCTCTTCTGGACAAAGTTCAGACATGTCCAGCATGTGCATGCCTGGAATTGGCCATCAGGTACTTGTTGCAAACTTTTGGCCCATCTCTGTGAAAGCGCAGTGCCAGTCCAGCCCTCCTGCCCTGTTAGCAGGGTTTCTGAAGGCTGGTTTTGAAGGGATGCAGAGCTGTCTCCATCCCTCCTCCCCCATTTGCCTTTCAAAGCTGGAAAGGGGGGAAGCTTCTCAAGGTGTGGTTGCAGCAGAACCACTAACTCAGCTCTTCTTCTGTGTCCTCCTCCTTTTCTAAGTGAGCTAGCTAAAAGGAATAAAGTGAAGGCAAAGAAAGATCATAGTATTAGACAGATCTTCGCAGAATTGCATTGTAATATTTTACCTTAAAGAAGTGTAGTAGAAGTATCCAAAATATCTCTGTTTGGCAGTGGGAGTGACACCAATTAATCCTAAAAGCAGACATTAACACCAATCTAATTCTTGACATTAAATAGTGAATTGGACTTTCATGAGGACTGCTGTCCAGAGCAACCCCCCGTCATGATGGTAGGCCAAAGTGGTTATTTTCTGTAGAATGATTAGGGATTTTTCCCATTCCAGTTGGAAAAGGGGATACCAGAGAAAGGACCTCTCATGCTGGCTTTGTGAAGCAGAAGGAAACTCAGAGCCTCCAGTGGCAGGAACAGAGCCTGTTTCTATGCAGTAATGCCCTGGCTATCTCATTTGCTTGTTTTGAAGGAAACGTAGCTGGTGCAGCTGCTGTGCTTTGTGGAGGAAACCTGCTATCATCTACAGTCAGTGACATAAAAGCCAGAGACATTCAGACAGAAAGACTTAGAGCTTTTCCTTGTTCTGTGCATAACAAGAAAACTATTAGCAGGAGCCTGGCCTCTTTTAAAACTTTAAAGGGTGATTGAGCATGGTGGTGAAAATGATTGCATGAGCAGGTTCTCACCTCCTTTAGTTTTGTGTCTGCCAAGATGTGGTTTAATGCGGGCAGGCCTGGCAGAAGCTTGTCTGCTTGTTCCCATAGGCAAACCCTTGCTGTCCTCAAGCTTTGGAAGGCGGAGGCAGGTTGGATTTGTCAAGATGGCCCAGCCAGTGAGACCTGGAGTCCTGTCTCCGTCTTCCAACATGGTTGTGTAACAGCCCGTCTCTCCAGACCATCACTGCTAGGGGAACAATTAGGAGACAACCCCCAAACTGGTTTTAAGCTCCAGGTGCAAGGATTAAAACTTAGGAGCAGGATCTCAACATATGATGATTTCATAGCTGCAGCTTGAGCTTTCTTTGACGCTTGGATGACATGCTGGAAGTTTCATGTTCCTCAGGGGTAGCTCCTCTGGCAGAAAGCTGGTGCACTCTACCATGATTCCGACCACAGGCTGCTGTAGGAGAGGGGAGGTTGCTTCCTTTCTGCCTGTACCCCCTCCATCCTTTCGCCCCTTGCTGCTCGCTGTGTTCCCAGCGTCATGGCCTTGCAAGGGGCCAGGGTTCTGCCCAGGGGATTTGCTCACTGTCCTTCTGGGCACGGAGCCCAGAGAAGCTCTCCCGCTCAGCCCCTTGTGCACGTCCAGCCGAGCTGGCACGGAATAGCGGCTGTTCTCTGCACTCCTTGAGGTCAGAGCATGGGGCTTTGGTGCTCTTTTGGCTCTCTCTGGTAGGAGAGAGCACGACCAATCCTGCAATTCCATACCTAAAGCTGAACTGCCGCCAGTATTACCAGGAAGAGAAGTGTATCCTATCTTTTCTTACATTGCTGGAGAGACAGGCACAGGGACCCTTCAGTTTATTAAGATGGGAAACCTACACTAAAGGATAGCAATGGGAAATATATGCATATATTTTAATTTTAAAGTTGTTTCTATTTTCACCTATACTTTTCTCTTGTCTCTGAAGAAGATTCTGATGGATGGTCTAGGCAGAAAGAAGTCCCATAATTGTCTTTCATCAAATCACATCTTGCTGCCTCTTGTAGCTTCTTTCCTTGTAGTGATTTTCCATATTGGCATAGTTACAACTTTGATGCAGTTCCCTGTGTTTTCCATAGCTGGTGAAAGCTACAGGAAAAAATAGAAATATTCTGCCAAACCTCAAATATGTTTGTTTTCTCTATGATGAAAGAAAAAAAAAAGGTAATCACCTTCATATTCCTATTGTAAGTGGTTTTATTGACCCTGGGCTTACCCTGCATTTATTTTCACTTAGGTGGAGGAGAGATTTAGAAAAACTAATCAGGGCTCCCCTGAAGCACAGTCTAAGCAGATGGGCAAAGTGTTGGAGCCACCAGTGCCTTCAAGATCAGAGTCCTTTTCCAATGGAAACTCAGAACCTGCTCAGCCAGCCCTGCAGAGGCCAATGGAACCGCAGGTAAATGGCGAGGGAAATCTGGGTGAGCCTGCAGGAAATGCAGGAGTCCTAGCATGTCTCCTTTGACTACACATTGGCAGGACTTGGAATGTAGAAAGTCTCACGCAAAGAGTAGTACTGTTATGGGAAACAGCATATTCAGTAGGTTTGCTCTCTGTCTTTTTTTTTGCTTATTTTATTAGTGAGCTGATGGCCTTCCTTTTTCTTTTTAACTAGAACTAAATTAAACTGTTGCATTCCCTGATTATCTATAGGCTAAATACTGGGCACCATTGCAGTACAGTATTGCAATTCAGAATTTGATCTATGGAAAGTATTTACTACCAAAGAGGATGTTCAGAGGAAAAAAAAAAAAAGAAAAGAAAAAGTGAACTAGCTTACTTTTTAAAACTAGAAGGGAAAAAGTTAACTAAATAAGTGGGTTTGGATTTGATACGGTATGAGTGCTGCTTCAGAGGGTTCCACAAAACATGACTAAGAAGAGCAAATTGGCCATCAGTAGGCTCGCTCTGGCCAAATAGAGCTCTCCATCACCCCTGAAAGTCAAAAAGAGGTTGAAACCACTGAACTAAGTGGTGGTTGTCATTGTGTTATTTCCTAATAAAAACTGTCCGAGCTTGTATCTCATAGGAATAAGAGCATGAACTTAAAAAGCAGCCTTTGCCTAAGATTTACAAATGACCCATCAGTTCTGAGCTATATAGTTCCTCTGTGTCCATGAAGAATTCTTTTCTCCCAAATATGTCTGTAAATGACAGTGTTCCTGATTAACTTGTTGTGAGTAGGTATTGAAACTCTTCTGGGCAAGAGGAAAAACTGAGCAGCCGAGAGAGCGGGAGAAATCAGGATAGATCTTCATCTCTTACTCACTAATTCCTGGCTTTAATTCAAACCTTTATGATTGTTTGAAAATATTGGACTTGTATCTTCATGCTCTCTGTGCCAGCTACTTTTAAAGTCTGAGTCTTATACTCACATGAAGAACATGTCTTCAAACAGCTGTGTGGACAAAAATTGAGGAAATAATGATCGTATGAAAATAAATACAACCATTCTAATGAAAATGGAATTGAATTAATTATTAGATGTGAAAAGAATGTCTTCCTCACCTGTGACTTTTCCTTCTCCTCAGCTTCAGAAATTACTTTTGAAACATGGTTTTATGTTTGAGGAGGGATTAGGCTGAAAGTTCAGTATGGATTTCAGTGCAAATCCCAATTTTTTTTTAATTCTGGAGTCACTGTTGTGCCTTCTTAGTGTGTGTAATTGAATATATGTGTGTGTGTATGTTTGTTTGTGTGTAGTTTGTGTATAAATACATTTATACGTGCAGTATATGGTGTATATATGGGATATGTATAATATGTATTATACATATAGATACTGCATACAATATATATTATGGTTTTTATAAAAAAAAAAATATATATATATATATTGCAATGACTGTAATGGAATAAAGGCTTTTGTGTTACGACCTTCCTCCAAAGGTTTGGAACTGTATCCAGTTCCCTAATGCATTAGGTAACATCAGTGCCTGTTGGTTTGCACGTTTGGTGGCCTTCGTTAATTTGTCACTCTCTGCAATTGGCGATGTGCTCCAAATTTCCCAAGCCATCAGTGCTGTCACGAGAGCTGGTCCAAACCCGCTGAAGACTGGGAAGCTGCACGAGGCCTCTGCCTTCAGCGGCCTTTGGACCCAGGCTCACGGTGCAAATACGGGGTCCCCTCTGGTGCGGGCAGCCGCGCGTGTGTCTGTGGAGAGCGTCGCTCACGGAGTGCACGTGTGCTCTATTTGCAGCCTCTCACGTTCCTCAGGCGCTTGCCTTGCTTTTAAGTGCATCGATTCCGCCCCACGCTTCCCTAATGCCATAACCAATTTGTCGCTGCCCGCCCCAGCTGCCTTTATTCTGTGTTGATTGGAAAGCCAGTGATACTGAGCGCATTGAATGTTTTATGTTTTGTTTTCTTGTAAGGTACAGTGGTCCCATCTGGCATCTCTCAAGAACAATGTTTCCCCTGTCTCGCGATCCCATTCCTTCAGTGACCCTTCTCCCAAATTTGCTCATCACCATCTTCGTTCCCAGGACCCATATCCACCTTCACGCAGTGAAGTGCTAAGTCAGAGTTCTGACTCTAAGTCGGAGGTACCCGACCCCACCCAAAAGCCTTGGGCTAGATCAGACAGTGACGAGGTGCCTCCAAGGGTAAGGAGGAGAAAGACAGACGTGTGCTCTTCTTTTCTTTTACTATGTTCATTTAAGGATGTTGTAGCCTGGGCACCGGGCAGACCGTGCCGTTGGGACAGTGCCACTATTGGGATTTCAGGAGGGAAGTTGTGCTGTCGGTCAATGGGTTGATGGTAATCAGCCTTACGTGCAATATTGACAGTTCATGTGAAATTGGCTGTTATTTATAGAACATAGCTATTGTAGAAAGAGACAATTTATTATGCAAAGTTAACAAATCATTACCATATTCAGGAAAGAATTTAAAATATCCCTGAGGTTATTGCTCAGAGTTAATTTTCTTCTTCATCTGTGAGCAACCCAAACTATGAATCATGTACAAATCTAAAATTGAGATGGAATTGAACAAAAAGGAAACATTCAATATATTTCCTCCTCCTCTCCCTCCCCCATTCACTGGGATTTGCTTCTTCTGAGTATATTCTCGCTCCCCCACCAGTCTTTGCCTTCTGCTGATCCATTCCCAGGCATTTGTTTGATTCCCCTGAGCTTATTGCTTATTCTCCTAATTCTCATGCTGTTTCAGCAAATTGCTTTGTGCCTCCCCTGCTTCAGTCAAAATGCCATATTCTTTTTAAATGTCTCAGTAACTGGAGAGTAGGGGGTGTGTATGTGTTTTGTGTGGTAGCTACTAAGTACTACTTAGTATTAAAACTAAACTTGGAGTTCTCTTCAAAATCTGTTCAGAATCCCAACTAAGGCTCTCTGGCTTTGTGGGTATATTCTTATTCATTCTACTTTTTGATACAAACTTGGACTTAAACTAAGCATTGTTAAAATCTTAAGAGTATATTCTGTAGCAGGAGAGGATTAATTTTCCTCTTCTCCTTCTCCTTTTCTTAGCTTTAACATAACATTTTTTCTCCCAAGGTACCTGTGAGAACAACGTCCCGATCACCTGTCCTGTCCCGTCGTGATTCTCCACTGCAGGGCAGTGGGCAGCAAAATAACCAAGCAGGTCAAAGAAACTCCACGAGGTTTGTAAGCCTACATGTCCCTGCATTTCTCATACTCTCAGTGGAAGGAAAAAGCTGATGGGAAGCCAGGCTTTCCTCAGAGGACTTCTGCTGTTGTCTATTTATGGGGCATGAAATGTAGAGGAATTTGGATTCCTTTTCAGTTGTGATTAATATTAATTTTCCTTGCTGTATTGTGTATGCTAGCAAATGCTGGCAAAATTCCTTCTCACCTCCCCCTTCGAATTGTCTGTCCTATAATTTTTGCAAAATTTCAAAATACCCTGAACATTGCTGAAAGAAATTCGTGGTCATTCATGAACATCACACCGTTTGGTGCATCAGGTCATCTTGGGTTGCTGTGGGAGCTGCTTTCAGCAGAAGTGTTTGCAAGACCTAAAGCAGAGAGATCTCAGGAAATTTCCAGCCTCTCAGCCAGAACTAGGCTTCAGGAGAGGAAGAAACATCCCTGATTTGTGACAGAAAACATTTGAGCTCAGAAGGGGGGAAGAAGGGGCCGTCTCCAAAGCAGCAGAGCAAAGTGGACACAGAATTGGTCTCTGCAAGGTGGTTGGGGGTATCCGGAGAGGGGAAGATAGTGTTGGCTTTATGGTTTGGCTTATGTGAGCTAATTCTAAACATGCTGCATGCAGGCTGAGGGAACTGTCTGCTTTGGCTTGAACATGCAACAGTCCCAAATAGGAAACAGCAGCTCGTACCCAATTACACTTCCTTTGCCATCCTAAATAAGGTAGTAGCTATTTCAAAGGGAGCCTCTGCCTGGGCTGCGAAGTCACTGATGCTCTCAGTCAGTTTGTAAGTGTTTTTTCTGATCAGTTATTAGCAAAACACTGAGGAGAAATGATGTTTGAGTTGAGAAACAGGAATCTGATGCTGAAGTCAATGACAGAGACTTTCTTGCCTCCTCTGAACCAGCAATATAGAGCCTCGTCTGCTGTGGGAAAGGGTGGAGAAGCTCGTTCCGAGGCCGGGCAGCGGCAGCTCTTCAGGTTCAAGCAACTCCGGCTCCCAGCCTGGCTCCCATCCCGGCTCTCAGAGTGGATCTGGAGAGCGGTTCCGGATGAGATGTAAGGCCTTCCCTCACCCCTCGTAACATTTCTGGAGTTAGATGAGCTTGCAACACTTAGAAATGAAGGGCGATAATCCTCACTTGGACAGACATTTGGCCATGCAGTACCCAAAACAGACTAGCTTCAGTGTTTAGAAATGCCCCTGCTGGCTGCGTGCTGTTGCTCAGGAAAGATGAAAGAGGTAGAAGTGGACATGAAAATATTTCAGAGTTCTCTGATTTGGGTTCAGTTGCTGCTGCTTTTTCCCATGTGCAGGCAGCCTGGTCTCCATGCTTTTGTAACCTCCTTCCTCACTTGTTTGAGGGCACCTTTTGATTTGTGCTGTGTATCACCCTGATGGTTGCTGAAAGTGTGCAGATTACTAAGGACACAACTCCACTAGAGTACTCTGGCTACTGCATCCAGGTCTTCCAGCTTGTGACTTCAGTCGAGTTAAACAGTTTGATTCACCTGCTGGTCCAATCCCTTGTGCAAGTGAGCACAGCACCTGTAACCACTAGGGCTTTGTACTTACATGACAGTTTATTTGGACTTTGGTCATAGTCAGCTGCACGTACACCAGTCACAGCTTACACGGGTACTTTCTGCAGAGTCTTTGAGGGAAAAGGTAACAGCAAAACAGTGAAACAGATGTCTTGCTATCAGACACTTAAAACTTCTCCCCTATGTTCCTTCCTCTAAAGTGAAGTAAGAAAAGGTATTTTAGCTTCCTGGTGAATCCCTGTTTTGTTCTGTGTTCCTTTTTGGGTCTTGGTGCACACAGCATCATCAAAATCAGAGGGTTCACCATCGCAGCGCCATGAGAACGCAGCCAAAAAGCCCGAAGAGAAAAAGGAAGTCTTCAGACCTGTCAAGCCTGCTGTAAGTTACATCTGCTCTCCCCTGACTCTGCTCATTTTTCTGTAGGCCCCTATGACTGTAAATGTGAACATCGTGATGTCTTTGAGAGTGAGCTTCAGCTTTGCTTTGAGTTCATAACCACGGGCCCAGCAGTGTATTCCGTGCTGTGTAGGTTTCCTTGTGCATATGACAAAGCTTTAAATATGCAAATTTATTCTGCCTTTGGAATTGGTTTTGGTTCTGTCATCTTCTTCCTTTCTAACCTTTCTCTTTTTCAATCCTGTGCTTCCTTTCTGTGGCGGGACCAATGATAACGCATTTGACCTGAATGTATCAATGCTGTGCTGAATGGTGCAGGGAGAAGTGGTAAGACCTTAAATTCTTGCTATTTTCTGTTTTTGTTTGTTTGTTTTTGTTTTTCTTTTAGTCTGGCCGCTGTTAAGATGCTTACAATTCTATGTCCTGTTGTATCCAGGGGATCACAATAGGATTTACTGTAGGGGAACTTTATTTGAAAGTTTTTTCTCTTGCTGTTACTGCACTAGCACAGAAATCCGTCATTTGAAGCTACTTTCTTAAACACAGAGGTTGTTCCTTCACTTCTGACTAGTACAATTGGTGAAGTATTTGCTATAAACTCTTTTTAGCTTAATAATGCATAGCTACACAGTTGAGAGTGGGTCACTGCAGAACTGCTTTGCCCACACTTCAGGTGGCAGGGAGAAAGTCAGCTTATATCCCAAACTGTTTGACAGTTGTGTATGAGTGAGCCAGTGCTAATGAATTTGACCTTTCATATGAAATTCTGAGCTGACTGGATATGCTGTGCCTTGGGATGCTAAATAAGTCTTAGGATCTTTTTGCTATCTCAGTGCCCAGAGTTTCTTGTGGTAGATGCTATTAGCCTGCAGGGTAAAGAAAAATGAACTGTGACAGTCAAACATTGTGTGAGAATGGGTCCAGATGCTTATATAAGTCTTTTGAATGGTATAATGGGATAAAATAAGGCCATACTCAAGATGATTTGGATTCAGAATATACACATATTTCTTCAATATGGCAAGGACTCCTTACGTTGACTCTTTAGGTGTTTTAGTTTTTATCTGCAAAGGAGTATTGGTAGCCATCAGAAATGAGTAAGCCAAGGAAACATACTGCGTGGAGCTTTGGGACCTGCAGTGGATTTCCAAGCACAGGCAGGCACCAAGTGTAACGCAGTCTTCCTCTGCCTGCTGTTTTCCTCTCTTGCCTGCATCGTCACTTTTCTTTTCCCTCTGCCATCAGGATTTAACTGCCTTGGCGAAGGAATTACGAGCGGTAGAAGATGTGAGACCTCCACATAAGGTGACGGATTATTCATCCTCCAGTGAAGAGTCAGGGACAACAGATGAGGAAGATGATGATATGGAACAAGAAGGAGCAGATGAATCTACTTCTGGACCTGATGATGTCCGAGCAGTGTTAGTTCTTCTGTATTTTGCTTTTGTTTTCCCACTTGGGGGGGTTTGAAGGAAAAGAAAGTTAGGTATTTGGCATGTATGTTAGTTCTTTCAGCTTGTGACTGATCGAAGAGCAAGACAGTAGTAGTTATACTGACATTTTCAAACACTGAGGCAGTGTCTTCAAATCAAACTGAGCATAGAGGGTGCATTAAGAAGAGTATCTCCAGCAGGTCGAGGGAGGGGATCCTGCCCCTCTACTCAGCCCTGGGGAGGCCACACCTGGAGTACTGTGTCCAGTTCTGGGCTCCCCAGTACAAGACGGATGTGGAGCTGCTGGAGAGAGTCCAGCGCAGGGCTACGAGGATGATCCGGGGCCTGGAACATCTGCCCTATGAGGAAAGGCTGAGACAGCTGGCCTGTTCAGCCTGGAGAAGAGAAGGCTGAGAGGAGCCCTGAGCAGTGTCTCTAAGGACCTCAAGGGAGGCAGTGAGGAGGATGGGACGGCCTCTTCTCAGTGGTGGCCACTGACAGAACTAGAGGAAACGGCCACAAACTGAAACACCAGAAGTTCCACAGGAACTTGAGGAAAAATTTCTTTGCTGTGAGGGTGCCAGAGCCCTGGCACAGGCTGCCCAGGGAGGTTGTGGAGTCTCCTTGTCTGGAGATCTTCCAAACCCGCTTGGCCGCAGTCCTGAGCCACATGCTGTAGGTGACCCTGCGTGTGCAGGGAGGTTGGACTAGATGATCTCTAGAGGTCCCTTCCAACTTTAATGATTCTGTGATTCTGTGATTCTATGATTTGGGATGCAGGCGAGGAACTAAGTTCTAGGTAACTGTAGGTGATCCTGCTTGTGCAGGGGGATTGGACTGGATGATCTGCAAAAGTCCCTCCTGAGCTTCAGAATCATTCTGTGATTCTGTGATTTCTGCAAATGAGAAATGAGCCTCTCAGCTCCTCAAGAAAGTTTTACTGGTATGTATTAAAGCGGGCTTGAATGGTGCTCCTAGAAATAGTGTCCTTTCCAGTTTCTCCCTTTGATTTGCAATAAGTGAGAAGGGGTGTTCAGGAAATTCTGGACTTTCTGACAGAAAGCCTTTTATGGGCAGGTTATATAAATACTCCATTTTGGACACAACATAAATGAATTTTGACTGTGCCTTGTTGTGGAGCCGTGAAAGCTAGAACACAAATGCTATTATCTCACTCCAGTTATTTCTTGCCTGGCTAATAGGTCAACGCTGAACTTGAGCAACGGTGAAACTGAATCAGTGAAAACCATGATTGTCCATGATGATGTGGAGAGTGAGCCAGCCTTGACTCCTTCTAAGGAGGGCACCTTAATTGTCCGACAGGTATTGCTTTTCTTTCCTGTGCAGCGTTGCACCTTTTCTGTGCTCATTAACCCACTCGCTCATTCACCCATGCTGTTTCTACATTATATTTGTTGTTCGTATTATCGAGACACAGCTGTAGTGAATTTCAGATGAGCAAGATGTTTGATGCATGCAAAGAAACAAGTAGTCTTCACCCCTTGCTACTGTTCTGCGTGCTTTCCAGTGACCCCTCCTAGCAGCAACGTGCAGAGTACCTCAAAGACTATGGGAAAGGATGGTAGAAAAGCTGCAGGAGTGTGAAGCAAGTACCTGAAGCAAGAAGCTTAGTTCAGTCTTACTGTAGGACAAAACATGGGTCTCAGGAGTGGGGTTGGGAAGGAGGCTGTCAGGAAGCAATCAGCAGTTGGGGTGGTTTTTTATTTTATTTTATTTTATTTTTTCATTATTTTGAACGTGTAGTTGAGAGCATACTGACCACCCAGGTAACACATGCAAAAAACCACACACACACACACAGACACACGCAGAGACACATACAAATTTGCACAACAAACAACTAGTACAGGGGGAATGGAGAGAAAAAAAGGGTGGCAAAGCAGAGAATGTGGACAGAGCTAGAGTGCTGTGTTGTTTCTTTCGGTGTTGAAATGTTGCATTCTTGTGCCTGTGAAAGATAATGCTTCCCTGCTTTTCAATGAGCTCATCTGCTAATGAGCGTGTTATCTTATAGGAGTTGCCCCAGTAATCGCATTTCTGAATTTCACCCCCAAGTGCCAATTTCTGAATTGAGCTGGCTGGTTTGAAAATGGAGATTTCACGCTTATTGTTTTAAGCAGCGAGCCGAGTGCGTTCGCCAGCCAGCCCAAGCGCGTAGCTGCGCGGCAGTTCAGTTAGCGTCAACCAGAGCAGCAGGGGTAGAAAGCCCCGTGCCGAGCCCCTCTCCCAAGTGCGCTGCTCCGGGCTGGGCAGGGCACTCGCCGGCTCAGAAACTCCCCTCTCAGTGGCGCTGGCTCTGTGAGCCAGCCACATCCCGTGCGCTTTTGCCTGCCCGAGCTGGTGGGGATGTGCTGAACCCTGGCCGTTCTGCCCACTCGCAACCCAAGCACCAAGGCGTGAGTTACCAGCTTATCTAAAGACAAAGAAACAAGTGAAAAGGTAGACGAGGTAGAAGGAGAGCGAGGGAGAGAAGCAGAGAGCTCGTTAGGGATGTAGGCCTGTACGCAGCACTTGAGCAAGACAAGTGTGCCTGTTTTTTCTGCAGAGTACAGTTGACAAAAAGCGCGCCAGCCATCATGAGAGCAATGGCTTTGCCGGTCGCATTCACCTCTTGCCAGATCTCTTACAGCAAAGCCATTCCTCCTCCACTTCCTCCACCTCCTCCTCCCCATCCTCCAGCCAGCCGACACCCACCATGTCCCCACAGACACCCCAGGACAAGCTCACTGCTCACGAGGTACGTCGCACCCCACAGCTGGCTGCTTTCCTAGGGCTGTAGCAGTGCTGCCTCCTAGCTAGTTCGCACAGGGACTCCAGCCGACTTCCCCTTGCTTCTTTTGTTGTTTTTTATTTCTCCTGTCACCTTTGTACCCACCCCCAAAATAACACATTTCAGTTCTGTTTGAGAAGCCCCTAACTCTAGAGCAGCCCCCACGCCGAACTTGCCAGTTTACTATTTTTGCTGCCTTTTAGTGAGTCATTAATTGCATGGTGTTTGTTTGAAACTAAACTTGACTACTGTAATTTCAAGCCAATACTCTTTTTTTCTTTCTCCCTTTTTTTTTTTTTTTCTTTTTTCCTAATTCTGTTTTATTCTGGGAGCAGGCTAATTTCAGGCAGCGTGCCTCCTAAAACTTAGCGGTTGATTTTGGCTTTGCCACTAAAGGCCGGGCTAGCAGCCATGCGTCTATGAGGAGCTGCTTGTAGCAACTCACCGCTGGGGAGAGGAAGCTGCCACGGAGGGATTTGGGCATTTTTGGAACTTGCCATGTGGGGTGGGGGAATGTGCCCAGTGGTGCCCGGGAGGGGTCTCAAATCTGGGTGGTTGAGATAAAAAAAAATCAGGGGAAAATCTGTGATTTTTCAAGTGTGTTTGTGCTCTGAGAAGCGACTGTGTAAGGATGACTGTGGGCTCGGCTCTGCACAGAGGAGGAAGGCTCGGCCGCCTCGGGAGCTCTCTTGTAGCGCCGGGTGGCCACAGCGCCTTCCTCTGCTCATGGGGCTCTGCTGGTACCTGATGGTGCAGGGGTCTGTAGCCCCTTGCAGTGGAGGAGATGCAGCCGTGTGAATGAAGGGCATCATTTGCCCAGTCCTGCCTCTAGCAGCAAGTGAGGAACCTGGCGTGACTTTCCCACTGCCGCCTGGGTGGCCAGCGTAGGCTTTAGGAACAACCACTTCCTTCCATGAAAACAGGGGCAGTGCAGGGAGAGCAGAACTTTGCAAAAAGGGCAACTCGCTGTGCAGGCTTGCGAGGGCCGCGGGCAAGAGCAGGAGGCGGCGAGCGGGGCTGGCTCGTGGCAGCGCACTCTTCTACCACAGCATTAGAAGAACACGCTCGGGAAGCCGTGTAGCAGCAGGTGGTGTGTGTGCTGGTTGGGGGGTGCTTTCCTCCTGGAAACTCTGTTAGTGTAACACTCAATTTTCAGTTGCGCTTTGTCAGTCTTTGATCTTTCCAGAAGCTTGCTCTGGTAGGTTGCAGAGGTGAGGGGTGCAGGGAGATGCTCGCGCATTACCCTGATCCAGGCAGCAGTTACCGTGGGGAGCTTGGGCAGTCGAAGCTGTGGCCCTGGCTGCTGGAGCTAGTCAGAATTAATCTGTGCAGGGGAGTCATGTATTCGTAAGACCCATTGCTGTTTTCCTGCAGTAGAACCTTAGAAAGATCAGAGATGGGAGATTAGTTTTAGATGAAGTGCATCTAACTGTGTTTGCATAAAGCTAAGCTAAGACCCAGTTCTGCTTGGTGTAACTTTCCCACGTGCACACCCTTTACACGTATTTTTACTTGTCCCATCCTGCTTCAGTGTGCAATGTTGTCACTATAATACTAAACTGGCAAGGGTTTTTAAGTCGCTCCATTTCCACTTTTAACAGTTCATTGTTTCACTTGTCTTCTTCCTTTCTTTATGTTTTTTTCATGTTTAGACCACATAAGCAAGCACCAGTGATTTTATCCACTACATATTCATAGCTTCATGTCACCATTTGCTACACCTTCCACACTAATGAGCCCCTTTGTTCGATACAGGTTTAATATTTTGCTATGTCAAATAAAGGTGGAAGAACCTGCTGCAGCTTTCTGGCAAGAGGCTCAGGTTAAACAAAATAGGGAGAAAGAAAAGTACTGGACACTGAAACATAACCCATCATAGAAGTGAATATCTGATCCCAGATGTTTCAGGTTTTGTTGCACAAGCCAAAAGATCCAATTTTGTAGCTTAGTAAACCAGTTCATTTTAGGAGATACTTTGGAAATACAGAAGTTGAATGTAGTGGACAGCTTGCAGATAAGAAAGTAGACATATGCATTTAAGCAAAATTAAAAAAATAAAAAAGAAAGCAAAAAAGGAAAAAGCGACATTCCCTCACTTGATGCCTGATCCTAGTGGCCAGTCTTAAAAAATGATCTCACAGCTGAGGTGGCAGGGATGAAAATTTAGCTAACTGCATTTTCACTGTAACATGCAGTGCATATGTTGCATATATTCAGGTATGATGCCTACAGTGCATTAATTATATATCTCTAAAGGAAGCATAAAAGAGTGGGGAGGCTCTGTACCACAATTCTGTAGTGACTTTAAAATGTTGGTTGTTGTTATCCTTGCTTTTTATTGTCATTAATATTAATAAAGTTGAAATTTACATTGCAGACTCAGTCCGCTAGTAACACACTCCAGAAACACAAATCTTCCTCCTCCTTTACACCTTTTATAGACCCCAGATTACTACAGATTTCTCCATCTAGTGGGACAACTGTGACTTCTGTGGGTAAGTAAAGTAGCTGCAAGAAGACAATTGAAAAAGGTTTCAGTGACTTTAGTGGCTCTTTAAAGTACTTATGAATTTAATCATCATGCTTTTTATTTGATTTGCAATGGATTGCATAGTTTATTTCTTTTTCCATTTACATTTCTTACAAAAAGAAAGACTTGCTCAGTATTCTCAGTTACTGATGTGGGTTGTTTTGTGTAAGGAATAAACGGTCAGAGTTTAGCACTCAGGGGATATTACATGCACTGTACTTTTCTTTCTTTTCAGTAGGATTTTCTAGTGAAGCAATGAGATCAGAGGCAATAAGGCAAGACCCAACGCGGAAAGGATCAGTTGTCAATGTGAATCCTACAAACACACGACCACAGAGCGATACCCCAGAGATTCGCAAATACAAGAAGAGATTCAACTCAGAGATTCTGTGCGCTGCCTTATGGGGTAATGAATTCCTCTTCCTCACTTTCCTCCTGCAGTGCTGAAATGTAACCTTGCCAGTAGGAACATAAAGTCTTCGAGAACAGATCTCTGAAGCCCTAGCTCTTTTTGTGCATTATTCACATGACTTCATTGCAAGAGCTGATCGTTATGTTTTAAAAATACATTTCTTCTGCTTTGATACAGCTTCTTGCTGCTGTCCACCTACTCCCAATGGTGTAGGTCAGACTTGATTCAGCCTATTTGGATGTGGATACTTTTTTAGCTTTTCTAGTCCCCTGTTATAAAATTTCTTGCAGCATTTGGGAACTTGTGGTCATCTTTGCATCATAGACTTCAAGCCAGCACCCATTCATGTAGGGATTTACTTTTAACAGATATCCTTTTGTGCTGCTCTTGCTAATGTGTTATTGCAGAGCTGGAGGAAGCTGGGTTTTGTTGGATAACTTTCCTTCTCAGTTGCCAGTTTATGTAGGAAGGCCAAAGGAAAAGGGAAGGATATCTGGGGTGTCTTTTCCAGTGTGAAACTACAGCTTTGATTCTACAGTGCTGGTTAGTGCAGAGAGAAGTTGGATATGGGATGTCAGCTGACATAAGTATGTCTGGCTTTCTGGTCACAAGGGCTAATTTAGATCGGTGTCAGACAATGCAGACAGGATCATACACTGGTAAAAGGCTTAGGGCAGTTCTATTATTGCCTGTTGTAATGTGGAATCAGTGCTGCTACACTCAGCCTTTCTCTGCCATGTAGTTTCTCGGTTGGCCAAAATGGGGCCACCTAAATTTCCTCATTATCTAGATGCTAGTAGATGATGCTTGTATATATTAAATTTATGTATATGCATGTATATTATATATATCCTAGTTCTAAAGTGAAAACATTGTAAATGCACATGTATATCACATGTATATCATTTTCAAAACTAAAAAGAGTTGACCTCTCCTTAAACACAAATGATGAGTATGTAGCAGCAGAGTGCACTTCCTTGTTTACATCTGCGTAACTCTTTGCAAGGTTTTACCTGGCTTTTCAGCTGATTTCCAGCCCTCCTGTTTCTCAGAACAGCACTGTTGTACTGTGCTTCTTGCCTGCGAAGTCATGTCACCTAAGTAGCACAACTTAGTGTCTTTCTAGCTGCTTTCCTTTCTTTCTTTCCGGAGTTCATTGGTAAGAATTTTTACCCACATGCAATTTCTGCATGTGTTCATGTGAATAATTCTCTGATAAAATGGAGAGATGTGTGCAAATGTAAGCTTTCTGACTGCAGGAGAGTGAAGGCAGCGGGAAGTTGTATAGGATCAGTAAAGGTGACTCATAGTCTTTCTGATCTGCCTTGTTTTGCCAATAGCAATTTGTGTTAATGGTTTTATATTTCTTTGATCTACATATCTGACTGTTGTGGGGATTTAAAGTGTAAGTGTAAAATCCTGTAGGTGTTTTACAGCTGTAACAATGCCCGTTTTTGTTGAATATTTAGGGCCAAACTGGTGGTGGTGTAAGCTAGTGAACATGCTATTTCTTTTTTTTTTTTCTTACAGCAAATTAAGCCATTTCATGCTGATGTTTCTTACTAAAAAGAGGGGGCTTGCTTTGCTTTGTTTTGTTTTACCTTTACTAGTGTTCATACTATCTGGTAGGTTGCTGATTACATTAGTTCTGTGATACTGTTTCTATTAGTACTAAGTGGTGACAGTTAATGACTTGGATGCATAACAGAGAGTTTATGATCATTGATTTTTAAGCCTAGTCCCCACAGGGAACCTGTTCCTTTCTTTTAGGCAGCATTTCCATTTGTTTGAAAAATCAGCTTAATTGTAGGGTGGAGGTAGAAGTCGGCTGGCGGTGAGTAAAGACAATGCCTGAATTTTAAAGCGCAGGTACTGCCTGCCACCAGCATAGTACCTCATTAGCTTCATCTCACAACACAGCACAGAATGACAGAATAGTTCAGATTGGAAGGGACCCCTAGAGATCACCTGGTCCAACCCCCCTGCTCCAGCAGGGACACCTGGAGCACGGGGCACAGGGTGGCAGCCAGGCGGGTTGGGAAGATCTCCAGACAAGGAGCCTGCACAGCCTCTCTGGGCAGCCTGTGCCAGGGCTCTGTCACCCTCACAGGAAAGAACTTCTTCCTCAAATGGAGATGGAACTTTTCTCAAGGTGCAGATACTTAAGAAAGGGCATTACGGACAGGTGAGTGCAGAAATTTGAAGCACAAGGCCAACAGAGAAAGATGAAGGTGGAGGAGGAAGCGCTTGAGCCCTGGCCTGCAAAGTGTCTATGATTACCTCAAGGGAGGCAGTGAGGAGGATGGGGCCGGCCTCTTCTCAGTGGTGACCGCTGATAGGACTAGAGGAAATGGCCACAAATGTTCCACAGGAACTTAAGGAAAAAATTCTTGACAGTGAGGGTGACAGAGCCCTGGAACAGGTTGCTGAGAGAGGTTGTGGAGTCTCCTTCTCTGGAGATCTTCCAAACCCGCTTGGCCGCAGTCCTGAGCCACCTGCTGTAGGTGACCCTGCGTGTGCAGGGGGGTTGGACTAGATGATCTCTAGAGGTCCCTTCCAGCCTTAAGCATTCTGTGATTCTGTGATTGAAAGATGGCAAGAGACCATGCGGGAGCAGTTTGCATGTGGCTTTATTTGAACTTTAAACCACACTGAAAAAACACGAAATTATGTATCGAAGCTGAATCACTTGCAGCTTTAGTTACTCCATGTGGGAGGTGCAGCAGCAAGACCAAGTACTTGTCGCTTCCTTGGCTGGTTGGGTCCCACCGCACCCTGCATGGGGCCCTGCCTGGATGCATCCCTGCATCCCCCGGATCCAGCCCTTCTCCCTTCTTCCTCCTCCCAGCGTGAGATCGCTTCCCTGGGAGAGACGGGGAGCTGGGCGGTGTGAAATCCAAGTCTGAGGTGGAAGCAGAGGTGATAGTCTTCAGGGTCCCACTGAAATTTTCCTGCTGAGAGGGCATGCAAAGGAGAACGGAACAAGTTTCGCAGTTGCGGTGGGCAGGGCAGCATTTGGGTTGGCTCCTCATATCTCAGAGATGATTGCTCTTTGTGAACAACGTTGCTATTGGATATTATGTGAGTGCAGGGAGATTTCTGTTTGTGTCGTCACTGCTACGGATCCAGACTGTGTGCACTGAGGTGCAGACTCCCATGCGCTGGGACAGCTCTGCAAGAGCTTTGCTTCGTGATCAGTCTGCATGATATTCCTGTGTGGCTCCGGAATAGTTATATCTTGGGAGTAATTGTCTGACTAGGGATTAAGGCCACTTAGCAATATAGTTATCTTTTGTGTAAATTTCTCTTTTATTATTTCATTATTTTATTATGCTTAAGGATAGCAAGTTTAACATCCAGATTGCAACACAGAAGTCTAATAAAGTGAGCCTTGTATTTGTTTTGATTTCCATTCCTTGTATTGTACTGTATTTGACCTGTCTCTGAACAATTTGTAGGATCCTAGACTGAAACACTGTAATTAGTGCAAATGCTTCCAAAATGTTATAGTGATAATGTATTAATCCGTTTTTAAAACCTGTTCTTACAGTTTTGTTTTTTTTACTGCAGAAATGTAATCAGTTTTATATTCTGAGGTGTTTGGGGCTCTTAAAGAAGGTTCCTGTGGAAGCGTGGACGTTTGTATAAAGAAACTGGCCTACTGGCCTTTCTCATCTATGTTTACATGATCCTTAGAAGAGTACTTGTGAATACTTGGAAACAGCAAATTAAAATCATTGCTCTAATTTTACAATTCAAGTGGAAAAGATGTTATGACCAGAATTCTGCTATTTCAGGTTGTTGGGAAGTTGAGACCCAACCCTTTGCCCATCCTTTTACAAGAGAACACTGCAGTCTTCTCATCCCATTGGTCCTTTTAAGCCCCTGCCACTGCCTTTTCTCAATGTTCTTGTCTTGCATCCCATTTGCCAGGCCAGTAACAGCTTATAGACTGGCCTTTCAGAATATATAAGCTTGGTACCGCTTCATGACTCACTGCTGCTCTAGTGTTGATGTGCCTTCCTGCTTGGAAGCTGGTGCTCTAGAAAACTCCCCATGGTTTACCAGTCTTTTGCTGTCTCGCATGGCACAATATTTTTTCGGGTTTCGGTAGCTGCAGTTAGCCAAGAGAGCCTCTGTATCATGAGGTCTTCTGCTTGGCAGCCAGGCAGGACCAGCAGTGGTTGGGCGTGCTTGAACCGTGACAATTGCTCTGTAAAGCATTCGTTCATCAACGCATACGTCAAATTTGCCTGCTAACCTCGGTCTCTGTTTTTGTTGTTTCTTCTAGGAGTGAACTTGTTAGTGGGCACTGAAAGTGGGCTCATGCTGCTAGACAGAAGTGGTCAGGGGAAGGTTTATCCACTCATCAATCGAAGACGATTCCAGCAAATGGATGTACTTGAAGGACTGAATGTTTTGGTGACAATTTCTGGTAAAGTTAACTGTTCAATGTCTTTTTTTCCCCTGTCTGGGATGGCCTGGCACAGCAAAGTCTTCTCTCGTCAGTCTATATGTTGAGGGGAAAGTCCTGACTTGACTGAGGTTGGCGGGTTTTCCATAATATCACCTCTCCGAGTTTTCAGTTTGTCTCTGCAGATGAGTCATTTTCCATGCAACGCCCTGTGCCCGCCTGTCCCTTGTCCTTCCTCCCGTGGGCGGCTGTTCAGAAAGCTGCGCAGTCTTGGAGGCAACGTCCATCTCTGTCCCATGTTCGGGAGCTGTAAACTCTGTAAACTTTTGTGAAGTTGTCAAAATGGCATCCTTCCCCTCTTGCACGATTAGTTTCAGCCCGGCCTCATTCTAATCAAAACATGATTTGCTACGTGGGCTTCTAAAGCCATCTCGTGTGTTTATATCAGTAGAAGGGGAAATGTTCTTGCAAAGCAGGGAAGTAAGGATGACATGGAGGAGGTGACAGGGAGAGGAGTGCCGTGTGTATTGGGGGGAGATGATGAACGTGAGAAGTCAGCGGGGTGCGGTGCTTGCCGTGCCCTCCCTGGGTGCAGCAGCAGACGGCTGAGCAGTAGGAGATGGAGGGTGGTGGTGATGGCTGCATTTGCTCTCTGTGTGCCGATGACAAACATGCCTTATGAAGCTTCAGGTTCCAGACTCTTAGGCTCCAGAGGCTTATTGCGTAAGGTTATTCTGCTGTTAAGCGTCTTGGTGTGGTGTGCTGTTAATCTTTCTTCACTGCTGTAGCGCAGCCGTTTACCTTGGGTTCGCTTTGCTTGGCTCCTGAGCGGAGTCTCTGCCAGGCCGTGTGCGAGAGCGACGGCGCCGCGTGGGGGTTCGCGCCGCAGGAACCGCTGCCCTTCGGAGCGTTGGGTGCTGTGTCGCGGCGCCAGAGCCCCTCGGCTCTCTGAGGGGAGCTCCCCAGCGCTCGTGGCACTTCACACAATCACAGAACAGCTGAGGTTGGAAGGGACCTCTAGAGATCATCTGGCCCAAGCCCCCTGCTCCAGCAGGGACACCTGGAGCACGGGGCACAGGGTGGCAGCCAGGCGGGTTTGGAAGATCTCCAGAGAAGGAGCCTGCACAGCCTCTCTGGGCAGCCTCTGCCAGGGCTCTGGCACCCTCACAGGAAAGAAGTTCTTCCTCACATGGAGATGGAACTTCCTGGGTCCCAACTCAAGTTTCAGTGCATTACCCCTTGTCCTAAAAGGAGAAGCTCCATCATTGTGTGCCCATGGGACAGGCCCTGCGGGGCTTGGCGGAGCAGTAATGACTGTGTCTGCCAGAGCTGCTAGTAAACATACACCCAGGCAATTTAATTTGTTAGTGGTAATACGCTCTTGCTGTAGGATCAATGCTGGACTAGATTTCTGTTTTAAAGCAGCTGTATTTTTAATTGGCTTGTAAGCTTGTTCTATTTTCAGATACAGCTAAGCTGCAAAACATTTAAACAGAATAAATGAATCAAGGGTGATTAAAAGCAATCACCCAGCCTCTTGTGTGTCACCTTTGGTGTCCCTTTGATGTCTAGCATCAAGCTGTACGTTAAAAACGAATGCTACTTGGGGAGGACCATTCCGTAGAGTTTACTGCGTAGTAGACCTCTCAAATAAAAGTATCGTATAATCCAGCGTGTGTAAAACCTGCTGGTTTGAGGCATACCCTACACAGACAAAAAGCGTCTGTGATTAAATCTCATGCGTGATTGTTTTAGGTTTATTTATGTTTGCGTCAGTCTCGATCCGAGTGCTCTGGCACATCCGTTTTCTTTGTTTCCTTCAGAATTATTGCTTCCTCTGCCGAGACACGCTACATTAACCCTTAAGAAATCGGCCCATCTTGAGCTGTTTTATGGCTTCACCTTTGTCCCTTACCCTCTGTTTTGGGGGAAGGTTTCCAGACTACACGGAAGGAAAGAGGTATTTCTGCCCACTGAAAGAGAGGTTGTGCTTAGGGCAGCAATCTCAAAGCACTCAGGCCTCCCTTACGTCGCATTTTTGGCTCCTGCGCTTTAGCGTTCGGCCTGAGCCATCCTCGCACCGAACTTCTCTTGCTGTTTTTGTGTCTATGGAAGTCGCTGCAGCTCCGTCTCTGAGGCCCGGTGCTTCCCTGCCCTCAGGGTGTCGGCAGCTCCCGCTCTGTGTGGAGCGCGACTCACTTCCCAACGGCTCCGCGGGCCACGTGCGCCCTCGGCTTTTTCAGGAAGAGGCGTGCTCAGGGTGGTGGGATTTGAGAGGTGCTGTGTGTTGTGGGAAGCAATCACTGTGCTATAACTGTGAGGGAATTGTCACTGAAAAACGGTGTTTTAATTTAGAAAACCTGACACCATTTTTTTTTTCCCCCAAGTTTATTTCTTGAGTGCAAAACTTACCTGGACAGCAAAAGCTTCCGATACTGAGCTGTAACCCACGGCATTGGGCAGCTCTGCAGGTTAAAGCTCAT
The DNA here is from genome assembly GCA_013398735.1 of Nothocercus julius. Taxonomy (NCBI): domain Eukaryota; kingdom Metazoa; phylum Chordata; class Aves; order Tinamiformes; family Tinamidae; genus Nothocercus; species Nothocercus julius. The sequence continues at coordinate 1,279,805 of VZSV01000019.1, read as the reverse complement.
GAGTTCATCAGTTCTTCAGTTTATATAGTCAGAAGACAAAAACAGTTTCAAATACCCAGATGAGAGCCGTAAAAATACTGGAAAACAAAGCAGCAACATGCGCACAGAACATGCTCCATTCGTCACTCCCTGAGGGTTTTTGCAAGCGCCCCGGGAAGGTAGAACGGGGTGACGGGGAAGAAGAACTGGTTGGAGTCTTCCTGCTTAATAATTAACAAACCACAGCAAAAATAAAAAGTATAAGCTCAGAATAGGAAAGGGGCTTTGCATTTGAAACACTGTCTGTGGGAGAACCAGAACTAGGAGTTCTCATAGAAGTCACTGTCTGATCACCTTATTCAATGACTGGAGCAGACGGGTTTTTTTTCTCCTTATTTCATGGCCTTAGCAAATTACCATCCCCATAAAAAAGAAGGGTTGTTGAGAGCTGTTTAAACTGACTGGTACGGATTAGCAAGCAGAAGGATCTAATCCTTCCAACCGCCCATCTCCCATTTAAATATTAAGAGCAGTGTAACTTGCTGAAATCCATGCATTGCTGTGTTTATATAACTAACTGGTCGTGCTCTTTTTGTGTCAGCTCGCTGAAAGGCAGAGGAATTTCCTGTCTTGTGACTTTCCCTGTGGTCTAGACACTAAAACACAATGGGAACACACTTGAGATACTTTTCTATTGTTGTTGTAAAAAAAATTGTTTCTGGAGAGAAACACCCCAGCGCATATCATGTGAGGAGGCATGGGAGGAAAAAAACCCCACATGCTTGGAAACTCTGTACATCCTATTTGTTCTGAATCATAAAGTCTGACTAAGCTACAGGGGAGCATTAAACCAAGGAAAAGCCTGAGTGGGAATTTGTCCCCTAATTGACAGGGAGTTGTCGTAGTTTTACGGTCACTGCCATCATTCTGACCTTGAGCTCCCCTTTTGACCTGTTCCTTGCCCAGAATTGTAGTACTTTCTGCTCTGGACCGTTCTCTACTAGGAAAACTGGAGTTTCTTTTTTCCCATCCTGTCCCTTGTGACCATCTTCTGCAGTGCCTTTGTGAGGGGACCTTGATTTGCTCAGATGTGGCACTTCTGGCACTTGTGTTTTGTGCTCTAGTACCTTTTGCTCATCCTCAAGCTGTGGCAGAGACGAAGCTCTCTCCCTATGAGACTTGGCCCACTAAATATGAAGCCAGCCAGTAAATGAGTGCTCACTTGCTGCCAGGCCTGATCTCCACATTTGAGTGGGGATAAACAAAGGACAGCACAATGCTGCCTCACATTTCATTTGGTGCCATCAGAGCAGAGGGTCAATTTTTTTTAGTGAAATAGCAGATCCAGTGTTTGAAAAGGGGTCTCAGATTCCATTTCATGTTTAAATTCAGTGAACAGATTTTCCCTTTCAGGCTGCCTTCCCTTGTCCTCCTGCCCTTGCGCCCTGAGTAATCACCCGCACGAGATGTTTCAGACTGTGCGTCATTGTCACGGAGAGATTGATGGCCCTGGTGTCAAGAGCGCGGTCTGTTCGCAAGCTGTGCTTCCTTCCACACGTGCTCCCGCAGCCCTGGTGCCGAGCGGGCCCTTGCCGAGCACCTGCGGATGCCACGGGAACCCAGCCAGCACAGCTGAGCTCCTTCCCACAGGGAAGGGGTTGTGTGGCCCTGTGTGGCCGTCCCCTGCCCAGTGCAGTAGGAAGGTCTCAGTGCTGGGGCTTTGTGCGCTGCTCCACAGCCACACAGGTTCACACAATCCCAGAATGCTGGGGTTGGAAGGGACCTCTAGAGATGATCTAGTCCACCCCACCTGCTCCAGCAGGGAGACCTGGAGCACGGGGCACAGGGTGGCAGCCAGGCGGGTTTGGAAGATCTCCAGACAAGGAGACTCCTCAGCCTCTCTGGGCAGCCTGTGCCAGGGCTCTGGCACCCTCACAGGAAAGAAGTTCTTCCTCACATGGAGGTGGAACTTCCTGGGTTTCCGCTTGCACCCATTACCCCTTATCCTGTCACTGGCCACCACCGAGAAGAGTTTGGCCCCATCCTCCCTACATTCACCCCTCAGGTACTTGTACATGTTGATCAGATCTCCTCTCAGTCTTCTCTACTCCAGGATAAACAGGCCCAGCTCGCTTAGTCTTCCCTCATACGATAGATGCTCCAGTCCCTTAATCATCTTTGTCGCTCTCTAGAAGCTCCACATCCCTCTTGTACGGGAGTCCAGACAGCTAGAGCCTTAACAGGGAAACATGGAGCTACTCTTCTGACAAGTCAGGTCCCCGAGGGCTTCTTCTGTTTCCTTTCCTTGTGCAGGGGCGCCTCGTTGAGCCTCGTTTAGGGACTCCTGGTCAAAGGCCTCTCTTCCTCACTTCCCATTTCATCTGCAGGACTTTAGTAACAGCAGCAAAGCCAGTTGTAAGGTTTGAGGATGTTGCGTTAAGACCTATTTCTCATTAATTCAATGCTTTGTAGGCTGTTAGTTCTTAGAGAACCACTGATAAAGTTTATTGCGAACCTTGTTCTGTGCATGAGGTGACGTTCCGGTATTGAGTGTTTGTCTGAGCTGTATTTTAATGACCAGGGTAGATACGGTGTCAGATGAAGATCATTCAACATGAGCAAATATTTAGATTCTCTTGCCTATGGTGAAGAAGCCACTCTCGGAGTTGCAGTTTGCAGCCTGATAAGTATTACATGCACCCCTTGGAGTGCAAGGGGAAGTCTGCTGACAAGGCCGGTGTCAGCTCTAAGCAAGCTGCACGTGGATGTTTACATGAGCAATGGGCTAATTCAGTGCTGCTATTGGAGATACGCTGCATTTTTACTTAAAGCTTAACGGGTGTAAAGTACTTATACCTTGACATTATTTAGCACTAAAACTTGAATAAGAAACAATCTTAATAAAATGTGACCTGTTTGTGTCTCTGGGGTTGGTTTAAGTGATGGAAATGACCTGGTCACTAACTGTGAAGAATGTATAAAATACATTTGGCTGTCATATTCTTCTTTGCTTTTGCTTCCTTCTTTCAAACCAGTCCTATGTGTCCCAATAGCTGTGAAGGTAATTTTAGGCCTCGCGTTCTGTCATGCTGCGCTCCTAAAGTTCTGTGCAAAATAGGGGCTGTTACAACTCAGTTACACTTTTTTTTTTTTAATGTATATGTATATATATATATGTGTGCATGAATCTCTGGGGTCTTTTTGTGGTTTATAACCTTGAAATAAAAGTTACTTGAGGCCTAAGAGCCAGAAAACCAGAGACTTATTTCCTTGAGTTTGTTATTTTATGTTCTTGGAGTGTTACCATGCATCTCTGTCACTGATTAACACGTTAGTGTGTGTTTGGGTGGAGTCTCAACTAAAGCTCTTGTGGACATAAATTCGGAGGGAGATGTCTCTGATTGCAGCAGTTTCCCCTTCATTGTTATTTTGGTTTGTTCTGTGGGTGCTTTTGTTTGTGTGGGCAGGAGCGGGGTTGCATTTATCTTGCTATTTGGAGATAAACCAATCTTTTTCACTTTGTGGCTAGGTAAGAAGAACAAGCTGCGAGTTTACTATTTGTCCTGGTTAAGAAATAAAATCCTTCACAATGATCCTGAAGTGGAAAAGAAACAGGGTTGGACAACTGTGGGCGACTTGGAAGGCTGTGTGCACTATAAAGTTGGTAAGTAGCAAATGAGGTAATCAGAGCTGTCAGGATGAAAGCTGGCTGAGATGGAGGACTGCAGTGCGTGTAGCTGCTGGGCTGAAGATTTATTTCTATTTCTAGCTGTCTTCTCTATCCCTGAGGGCAAGCTTTTCTGGCAAAGTGATGGAGTAGATGCCAGCATATTGGTTAAACTAAGTATGAAAGAAGATTTGCAATGGGATGTGGGACTGTGAACTGGAGCGGGCACAGATTGCCTTGTCTGCTTCCCATGGCTCTGTCCCATATGGACAGAGAGGGATGAAGACACAGCCACCTCTTTTAGACCCTTCAGGATCTACCCAACTCTTGGTGCCGTCCAGTTGCTGCTCTCTGTGCTAATTAATGAGTTTCTCAGAACTGCACTCAGGACAAAATATGTCTGCTTTTAATGCAGATCTTGGTGGGTGAGGGTGAAGGAGGAAGCAAACCTAGATAGTGTGCTGGCTTCGGATGGGTGTCTGGGACCAGAAGCATGTGCTGGAACTTCATGATGATTCACTGATTCCCCTTACCTCATGATGTTTGCTAACGCCTTCTCAGATAGGCTGTGATATAGCTATGGGCTGAAGCGTGTTTCCACAAGGCAGGCTGCTTTTGAAGGGTCTCAAATTGTTTAAATGGATTAGCTGTAGACAATTCCACCGAAACGGGTCGAGGACATCAGCTTTTTCCTGGTCAGCAGCCCACGCAGTGAGCCTGCTGCCCTGCGGTTGGGGATGTGAACTAAGAGCTTTTTCTCCTCCAGTTCCCTCGTACCATCTCCTGGAAGTGATGCAGTTTAGTGGACCCTGGATGTTGCCTTTGCTTTTGGTACCCTCCAGGCTGCGGCCGTCGATGCAGAACAGCAGCAGTCAGGCTGAGCTCAGCCAGGAGCTCTCATACATGTGCTTTTGGAAAAACCTGCTAGGGGAACATAGTCAATAAATATGGCAGTAAGTCACAGCGCCACCAAAACCTTGATCCAGAAAACAATTTATGATGCACTCCCCAGGTGTGGTACCCCAGGCTGTCAGCAGCATAATGAAGTGGCCTGTTAGCAATACATTAGCAGCTATTTAATGGAGGCTTTCCAGTAGTGACAGACAGGCACACAAAGGGAATCCTTTTCCAGAGAAAGAAGTATTTGTTGCACTGGGCTGCAGCCTGGCACAGAGCTTTGCTGTGAACTGCAAAGGTACAGCAGATTTCGTCAGGTGTTGGGAGGCCCCTTGGGGGCCTCTGTTCCATGCCAGGAGGGATGAGCGCTGCCAACAGTGGCACTTGCAGCGGCTGGCACCGCTGCCCTCTGCGTCTCTGATGCACCAGGGGTCTCAGACCTGCGAGTGAAGTGGTGTGGGTGGATCCCGGTTGCTTTGGGCAGCTCTTGGCTCTTCTAAACATGTTGCACTTTTGAAACGAAGACTTGGGTGCATTCCCAGGTAGTACCCAGAGCAAAGAAGGGGGATTATCGAAGGTTCCTTTTCACAGATAAGGTGGTTGTATTGGACACCCCCCTCTACCACCACTACCTCCACCAAAAAAAAAAGAAGTCTTGTAGACAAGACCAAACAAAAACTGTATTTTTCAGTCAGCTGTGGAGGTTGAGACTTTTTTTTACCCATTGAAAAATCATCAAGTCCTTTAACACTTACAGTTCAGTGTTCTTCCTTCCCTGCAAGCAAAAGGGAGCGCGTAATAGCTTTGTCTCCCTATTGCTTACCAAGAGATAACAGCTACAGACTTGTACAATAGCTGAGTATCTAAAGTGCATTAAAATAATATTATTAAAGCAGCACTGTTCTCCCAAGAACGATTTTCACTCTCACCCTGTGTCAAAATCAGGTTTGGCTTGGACATAGAATGGTATAAGGTGGAGGTGCAGGGGGTTACTCACCTGTTCTGAAAGGCATCATATTCCCCCAAGACTTGATGTTAAGAGATGGGGAGAAGTCTCCTGAGGCAGAAGAGGTATTAATTGGTATTTCTTTTTTTTTTTTTTTTTTTTTCCTATGAAAAAAGAGCATTACACAGCCTAACACAATGCAACATGGTGGAAGTCCCCAGGGTATATTCTTTCCCAAATTCAGATGGCAGTTGCAAATGCAGATCCAGCAACACTTTTGCGGACTTCATCAGTGCCCTCTGAAAATAGTAGTAGCAAAGAGAGCTTTGCTGAACTATTAGTTTGTCTACTGTCTGAACATGGGAGCAGAGAGATGTTCAAGAATTTGCTGCAGTTTGCTGTGTAATGACACATTAATAACCCTGGCAAATAGTGTGGGTTTGTTTTTGTTTTTTTCAAGCCCTGGACTAGCACTGCCCAGCAGCGTTTTTGTGTCTGATATGATACAATTGTTGCTTTTCTTTCTGGAGGAGGAGAATGAAAAGGTTGTGAAATATTGAAAAACGTCACATATATTTTTGGAGAATCTGTTTTTGAGGTGTTGTTTTGGAAAATGTCCTAGAAAAAAAATCCTGTCTCCTTAACACCTCAGATATTTTTTTCCATTCTTTTAGACAGAAGGTAAAATGTGTTAACAAAATTGTCAGTAAGGGTGATTTTAGCTCCTCTGCTTTACTTCAGAATTAGGGAACTCAAGGATTAAAGTAAATCAGAGAAACTTCAGTTTTTCTTTAGTACTTCATACTTCAGTATGAGGGTTTTGGTTTTTTTTTTGCATCTGCATTTCCATTTGCATTTGCTAAGCTACCTGTTTCTTTTAACTTGTTGGCTTGCAAAGAGCTTTCTGGGCAGCCACTTAGTCTTTCTTCGTAAAGTTTTTGGTAACAATTTTTCTTTTTCATAGTATGAACATGGTTATTCTATGTTCTCTACTTAGGATTACTTTCCTGCTAATGAGTAAACTCAAGCTTTGGGAACAAAAGAAAGTGCTCCACAATCAAATTTGCCTTTTGCTTTTGAGATGGACTCATTTCACTTGTTTCACTTGCGCCTCTTTTTTTTTTTTTTTTCCTTCCTACCCTCTGGGGAGTATTTGCTATCAGCTCAGAATACGCTCATGGTTTGAGTAATGTCAGTGTAGTGATTGTAACTGTCAGTAAACTCTGCACAGTCAAAGGTTTCTTTTATAGGAAATATCTGTGACTGGAAACTGAATTTTCCTTTTTTGATGAGTAAGCAGCATCTAATGTGGAATAAAATAACTGTAAATAAGTATGTGCTGACTGGATAATTCCAAACATGGTGACACTGAGAAGAGTGAAGGGTGTTTTGGCATAAATATGTCAAAATACCTAACTAAGTGTAATTACAATTTTTAAAATAACCTACTATTAAAAACTTTTAAAGTATAAAAATATGTGGAAATATTGTCATTTTCTGCTTTTCTGAAGTGGCTGAAGTGACTTTGGAATTACTGCTAAATTCTTGTTGTTTTCTTTTAATTTCAGTAAAATATGAAAGAATCAAGTTCTTGGTAATTGCATTGAAGAGTTCTGTGGAAGTCTATGCATGGGCACCAAAGCCATACCACAAATTTATGGCCTTTAAGGTAACAGTATATTTAAGTCGTATATAGGATTTTGACCCATCCACTTGTAGTTTCCCCTTTTGCAAAGATGTTCTGATGCTTTATCATGGCAGTATTGCAAATTGCTAAATCTATCATGAACTTTTTAGAATATTCTAATTTAGGAGCTCATTAGTTCTAAAAAGCAGTATGCCTAAAATTTGGAATTCAAACTGAGTGTAAAATAACAATCAGAAGACTCCACATGACTCAGTAGCAGAACCATTTATTTCCTCCCTCTATAAATAAAAGATGACGCAGAGAAAAGTGAACTCAAGTCTAAAAATCTTCATGTGAGCAAAACTAGCCATCAGGTGATGTTCAGATGTGCTCTCTTTTTGCACACTGCAAGTGTGGATTTAGCTGGCTCATATCAATACCAAGCTGATTAGTGAACAATTAGTTACTGCCAGTTGTGCACTTTGAAGTAAACAGTAAAAGAGTTTTAAATTGCCCTGAACTGTGGGGAAAACAATTCTTACTGAAAACAAACCAACAGAAATAACACAGCCCCCTTCCCTCCCCTCAGTAGCTTATATTATGTGGTTGAAATGCTGCAGACTGTGGAGTCATCTATCCTTGTCCTTGGAAGACATGTCAGCTTGGCTGGTCTGTTGGAAGGAGGCTAGAGGCACGCTGAGGGAAGAAACCCACAATATGTGCATTAGAGCTCGCTTTTTAATGAAATCCATCAAGGTACTCAGCAGTGAAGTCTGATTCTTGTCTTACAGTCCTTTGGAGAACTGGTACATAAGCCATTGCTGGTGGATCTCACTGTGGAGGAGGGTCAGAGGCTAAAAGTGATCTATGGCTCCTGTGCTGGCTTCCACGCAGTTGATGTGGATTCAGGATCAGTCTACGATATTTATCTACCAACACATGTAAGACTTACTCCTGGGGCGGGGATTTCTTTGTTGTTTGGGCTTCTACCATTCCTTCCCCGCAGACCATCGACACCTCAGGCTGCCCCTGTGAACCCCCACCAGCTGCCCACAGTGGTAAGTGAGTTGGTGGGGTCCAAACCGATAGGGCCATGTGAACGTGTGAGCTTCTCCAATCCACTGCCCATTTTGTCTTTGGGGTTGGTGTGTCTCACTGTCCGGGACCTGCCCAGTCAAGTCTGCAAACACAGTAGCTTAATGGCAAAGCCCAGAGCAAATGCTCAGCAGGGGCTGCAAGAGAGTGACCAAATGCTGTGACAGCCAACTAATGGGCCACTCAGCCCTTTCTGCCAGAGTGGGCTTGGTGGTATTAAAAAAATATATTTTTCTTCCTGCTTCTGCAGATCCAGAGTAGTATCCAACCTCATGCAATCATAATCCTCCCCAACACGGACGGAATGGAGCTGCTGGTTTGTTACGAGGATGAAGGGGTTTACGTAAACACGTATGGAAGGATCACGAAAGATGTGGTTCTGCAGTGGGGAGAAATGCCAACATCCGTTGGTAAGTGCCCCAGGGGAATCAATACAACATGCAGTCAGGGAGTAGGGAGATGCAGCAGGTTTGATTTCAGCTTTGGAAGCAGTGATGTTATAATATTGCTGGAAAACAGCTGTGCAAAGTGGAGAGTAATCATATGGATTGTTGTGGTGAACATTTTGGTGAACATAATCCACAAATATCTTGTGAAGCCCGTGAATGAATAAGCTCACTTAATAAAACACCAGGGCTCTGTGAGCTCCTTCAAAATTTTTTCTAGTCAGCAACAAAGTTAGGAAAACCCTTCAGTATGAGATCATGTAAAGTGGCAGACGAGTAGAATATTATTGGGGGAAATTCTGTTTTTGTTAAGAGTCTTTATATGCAACTAATGCATTTATTGTAACTTGCCTGCAGAGCAGATTACTTTTCTGGTAATTTAGATTGCCCTAGCATGATAGCATAATCTCTTCAGCTTAACATAGGCCGCTTTGAGAGCAGGAGCACTGAAACTCAGTAAAATGGACTCAGACATGCTATGGACACAAGCATGTGCTGGGCACCCTTACGCCTGTGCTGTCCCAGTTCAGTGCTGAAGCCGCATTTGGTTGTGCAAACACCATGGCTTTCCTTGCTCTGCAGTGGATCCATGTGTTAGGAGGTTACTTCTGCTAACTGCTAGAGCAGTGCAAACAGTAAGAAAGGGGGAAATGGAAACAGGTTCCACGCATAGCATGTTCACTGCAGTGATGATTAACTCTTGACTAGTCCTTCTGAAATCCAGTGGATTTATGAACTGGCAAATTGTAGAGCCCAGAACCTTGGTCTCTGGAGGTGGAAATGCTTGTGAAGTAAACAGATCTGAGGTAGTTGAAGCCATCTGAGATCTTGTCTGACAATTTTAATAGCTACTTAAAAGAGTTACCGTAATGGACATATTTTAAAAATAAGTATGTTTCCAGTGTGCTATTATGTTGAATGCTGTATACTACTCTATACAGTAGTAAATTATTTGGTGCAATTTAATTGAAGATTAATATTAAAAAAATGTAAAAAAGGAAAGTACTGCTATTTTCTTAAGTACCATTACTAAGATTAATTGATTTTCATTTTATTTTGTTACTAAAAATGAATGCAAATCAGAGGCTTACTCCTCATTAACTTCCCATATGTTATCTTTGGCAGCGTTCCTAAGACTATCTGTCAAATTGCTTACTTAATATACCTTTTTATAATACTGGAGCCTTTCTGCTTGGTTTGACTTTTGCTGCTATCCAGAACAGATTATTTTTCCTCCTGCTGGTGCTGATCTGTTTAGCCTAGTGACACTCTAAGGAAAAGTATTTGAGTTTTGCTTTATCTGTGTGCAAAAGAGAGCAGTATGGCAAATAATGTTATTTCCACCTAGAGAGCTAATAGAAACCTGCTAAAAATATATGATATTTGTCAGTCCAACAGAATAAAGGATGCTATCTAATTTTCTTCTAGCTTTCCCTTTTCCTCTCTATTTTTGCTGACAGGCTTTTTCAGAGAGGGAAAATAACAGAGTCAGATGCAGAAGGGATGCTGGGGACATTCCCAAGGGGATCGATTTAGTCTCTTTAAACCTTGGGTACTGTTTTTCCCTTTTTGTCAACACCTCATTAAGCCTGTCCCTTTGTCAAACCTGGGAGAAAAGGTCTGTGCAAATCCTGGTGCTCCTTCCCTTTAATTGAATGTTGCGATGTTCCCATTATGTCGGGAATGCTCAGGCAAGAACATGGAAGGATAACACATGGGAAAATAATAATAATTAAAGAAAAGAACAGGACTTTTTAGACATCGTGAAGGTGTTTCAGACAAAAAGAGCACTGTGAACGTGTGTGTATTTATTATACTGTACAAGCAGGTCCTTTGTAACCGAGCCTGCACCGGCAAAGGCCTTTGCTCTCGTGGTCGCTCCGCGTTGCTGCGGCCTGTGGTAACTGCCTGCGTGTCGTGTTTTTTCTCCGAAGCGTACATTCGATCCAACCAGATTATGGGCTGGGGAGAGAAAGCTATTGAAATCCGATCGGTGGAAACTGGGCACTTGGACGGCGTGTTCATGCACAAAAGGGCGCAAAGACTCAAGTTCCTGTGTGAGCGCAATGACAAGGTACCCTCCCCATCCCCGCGTTCTCGCCAAGGCCGCGTCCGCTCCTCACGGCTCCCTCGCTTGACCTTCCCACCCTCTTTCCTTGGCAGGTTTTCTTCGCCTCCGTGCGGTCAGGCGGCAGCAGCCAAGTGTATTTCATGACCCTGGGCAGGACTTCTCTGCTGAGCTGGTAGAGTGCTGGGCTTGGGCAAGGAGTGGCTGACATCCGGAGTTGGAGATCCTCATAACTCGGAATTATTTTCAACTGGAGTAGAGACCTGCACGGGGGCAGCACTCTGTGTCAATGTGTGTGCAGGCGTCACTGGTGTTAGGTTTCTTTTTGTTTTTCAACTGAGGCTGCAAGGCAGCTGGTGCTGTAAAGATATTGCCGTCAGGTGCTACAATGTCTTTGAGATTCGGGATCACACTAGAAAGCTACAGGTCTTTTTTTCCCTTCAGCTCCAGGATTCCTAGGCTTTGAAGGACTCTGTTTGTTAGTGGTAAAACAGAGGGGAAAAAAAAAAAAAGGAGGAAAACGAAAAAACAGACTTACCATGAGATGCTGTTGAATGGACGGGAGGCTGGCAAGAGAAGGTGACAAGTGGTATTGAGAGTCAGACTTGCTGAAACAGAGGGCAGATCTAGTCTAGTAATGTTAACAATGTATTTAATTGACATTTCTTTTTTTGTAATGTGACAATATGTGGACAAAGAGGAAGGTGCAGGTTTTAAGAAGTTAATATTTATAAAATGTGAAAGACACAGTGACTAGGATAACTTCTTCTTGGGGACAGGGAGGGTGGGAAGGGGTCGGGGTGGAATTCTTGTTTTCTTTTTTTTTCGTTTCTGCAGTTTTATTTTGGCCTGGCCAATAACTTTAGTCTTTTTCTGTGTACCAGGTATTGCCTGAAACATGTGCAGATGATAAAAAAAAAAAAAAAAAAATCCATTTTCTATAATGATTCTGTGTTAGGCCAGATCTTGGTTATGTCACAGTATTAGCACTGCCTCAGTTAAAGGTTTAATTTTTGTTTAAACCTAGAAG
>VZSV01000019.1:1243434-1257289 GCA_013398735.1 Nothocercus julius | reverse complement strand
AACTCTTCTCGGTGGTGGCCAGTGACAGGACAAGGGGTAATGGGTGCAAGTTGAAACCCAGGAAGTTCCATCTCCATGTGAGGAAGAACTTCTTCCCTGTGAGGGTGCCAGAGCCCTGGCACAGGCTGCCCAGAGAGGCTGTGCAGTCTCCTTGTCTGGAGATCTTCCAAACCCGCCTGGATGCCACCCTGTGCCCCGTGCTCTGGGTGTCCCTGCTGGAGCAGGGGGTTGGACTGGATGATCTCTAGAGGTCCCTTCCAACCTCAACCGTTCTGTTATTCTGTGCGAAAAGTTTTTGGTAGGCTTTCTAAAAGCACAATCACTTATTTTTGGCTTTGGTGGACCTAGTTATGATTCTTAAACTACTCTGTGTGCAGACATTCATTTCTCATGCTCACCAAGCAGTGAGGGCTGTCCTTGCAAGGCAGATGACTTGACCAGCTCTTCTGACCGTACAAAGCAGCACATCACATTCTCCAGGGTGCAGTGGCGGGTCCTGCCTGCACTCTCAGGGACTCTCCCAAAATGCAGTGCATCCGAAATTTATCAAGCAATGCCCTTGATAACAATGCCCTGAACTTAAGCTTCACTGTCAGAACTGCTTGCTTTCTACCTTCCTCTCATGGAAATTCAAATATAGTGTTGGGTTGTTGGATTTTCAGAGGTTGATGGATAGTGTGGGACAATCAAATTGATATATGTGAAGCACCAGAACAGAGCTCAGCTCCAGCTTTAGCTAAAGAATATTCCAGTTTTCATGTGGGTTTACTGTAATAGTTTTCACAGAACTTGAGGAGGGATCTAAAAATAAAAAAGAAACAGAATTCCCTTGGTCTCATGAAACCACAGGCAGTGATCAAGCTGCCCAACACATAAGAGTAAGTTAATGAACAGATGAATTTGCTGAGAAAAGTGAAAGGTGGAACAGTAGGTGACACAAATCTTTTTCATCTCAGCATCTCCCCCAGAGCAAACTGCTTCTTGCGTGAACAACAGCAAGAGCCAAAGGTGCCCTCAATAAAGGGGAAAAAGCAGAATGAGCAAAACAGCCGTGCTGGAAAAGAACAATCTGAAAGGGACAGATATGGGGAAGAACGAAGAGAGTTAAGAGTCATTGAAAGACAAGGGAGTATTTCACATGTGCTACCTCTGGCTGATGTGTCCGCCTGAAGACCTTGGAGGAGATTTACATGCCCTGGCCCCTCAGTAAAAGGAGAAGACATGGCACGTTCAGTGGGTGGAAAAATGTTCTGCACAGCAACACATGCTGGTTCTTGCTGTTATATGGGAGGCGGTGGAACAGCTGGTGAAGAGGTTGCCAGACAGGCTCTGTAGGCCGAGGTGCTATTTTTTGTTAGAACAATGAATATTTCTGTGGGCAAAAAAAAAAAAAAAAAAGAAAAGCTCAACAATTTCGAGACTGCCAAGCTCACAAGCCCTTCCTCAGGTGGTCCAAATGTGAGCAGAGAACAAGCTTTGGGAGTTCAGCTGGATGCCTCCAACTTGCTGAGAGGAAAGCGAGCTGGCAAGAGATGACTGCTGATTAGAGAGGAGATGAGCTGGTTTCTCCTAAGGGAAAAATGTGTGGCTAGAAAAACAGAGAGCAATTTAGGGTGAAAGCAGGAAAAAGAGTGATTGTGCTATTTCTGCTGTCTATTTCTCAAGGTTGTCTTTGAAAGATGATTTATTCACCGCCTTTAAAGATGCATCTTCTGTCCAGAAGTACAAGGCTCATATCTTTCTCTCTCTCTCTCTCTCTCTCTTCTTTTTTTTTTTTTTTTTTTAGTGGTGTGCAATAGACTCTTTCCACCCATTCTGCCTGGCAAAGAAGCTTTCCCATGATGTACAGCCTGGGAGCTTTTAAAAAGAAGTTTTGCATTGGTGACATGGGAGGTGGGCACCACGGCATGTGGGCCAAAGGGGGAATAGATTCCTTATGTTTCTCATTGCACATGTGTAGGTGGCTGTAGTTCAGACAGAGCATGATTCAGAGCTGTTGTTTCGCAGAAAATACCTCACAGTTGTGTTTTTTACTTGAAATTGATCCAAGAGATTGATCCGTGATCAGTTTGTGGATAAGATTCGTTGCAACAACAGCAACAATTTGTTCCAAAAGGACCAGTCAGAAGAGAGGGTTTAGGAAGGGACTAATGGTTAAAACATTCCCTTATGTCTTTTCCTGTCAGAAATATTGTCTGGAAGCAAAATCTATGAATCTGGATTCTGTAGGAAATTAGTGCATAAACTGGAAGAAATTTGGAAAGCTCTGCACCTCTCGCAAGTCAACCATAGTCCATAACACCACAGGAAAATTAAATTAGCTCAGATAAATGACAGCAGCAGATCTGCCTGGGCGTTTGCCTGCTCTCCTGGTGGAAGATGGTAAAGAGCTCCAAGACCCCTATGCATCATCTAGCAGGAATTCCAGCTCTCCTTGTGCAGAACTGCTGCAAAGGGCAGCCTAGACCGTGGCAAGGGATTTGGTTTGGACATGTGGTGGAGCCAGGCCTTGCCTCTTGCACCTTGCAGCTCCACTACAGACAGCAGGAAGGAGAGAGACGGGCCTCCTCATGGAGATGAGCCAAGTGAAGTTCCTATTTTGAATTGGCTCTCATCCCATAAACAGGTCAGCCTTTCTGTTTTAGTTTTGTTCCTAGAGCACTACACTCCTATTCCCATTAGTTAATTAGACGTTAGTTAGTTAGGACGAGCTTTCAGGTCCTGTTCCCATTTCCTGGGTGGAGGAAGGCAAGATTTCCCAGAAACCAGGAGGTGTTTGCAGTCCGCGGTCACGTTGCGCCCTCGATGCCCCTAGAGAAGAGTGCTGAGGCACCAGAGGCTGCTGCCAGCTGCGCTGGGGCTGGGTGCTGGGTAGGGCCGTAGCCTCAAGGCATCAAGCCAGGTCTAAGCTGGTGAAGCTGCATGAGAGCATGAACCAAGGGGGCTTCCAAGGGGGTTGCCACTGGTTGGGGGAACCTCTCTGCGTCAGAGCCCATTGCACAGTAAAGACCTGGCCCATAGGGTCACCGCAATCTCGGCTGCCTCCACTGCAGGAAAGGCAGCTTTCTTCCCTCTGGGAATCATGTCTTTAGGGCCGCAGGACGCCTAACCTCTCCGAAGTTTTAGAAGTTTGGCTTTTAGTAACTTCTGTGAAACAAACCTTCTGTGGAAATGTGTTGTTGGTCCCATTATATATATTCCCTTCTGCTGCTGCTTTTCCTCCTTGTTGCCTCGGTCCTTCCTTCATATCTTTGTCTCCAGAGCCTCCTACTGATCTAACATCTGTGTGTCTGAAATAACTACTGCCCTGCTTCCGTCTCTGCCCAAAGCCATGTTTGTTTTGCAATGTGATGGGCTGAAGCAATTCCACACTGAAGATTTTTCTGTGAATGCAGCTCCTGTGCCTTCTAGCAAAAGCACACTCTGTGTGCTACTGGGATTTCTTTTCTGCACTGCAGTGTATAACCGTGTGCTCCTTCCAGTACCAAATTCCCCAAGATAGGCCAAATCACACAGCTTTGCCTGACACTGAAATTTGTGCAAATAATAAGTGCTACATGAGGGCATGAAGTTTCAAAAGGGGTTTTTGAACAGGCCAAATCCAACCGTTGCTCCTAAACAGGCCATCTGCTTGCAAAATATCTATCAGCAAATGCTATAACTTCATGTACGTGACTTGGGTTCAAGTTGACTGTGGTAACTCTGAGGCCTGACTAATGACATTCGGTAACAGCCTTTTTCACTGCTTACTCTGGAAAGCGCTTTCCAAGCTGACATTTCTCAAACACTGAATGCAACGGCCTAGAAGTCCCTTTTGGATTTGAAAAGCGGTGTTATGAAGCGAGCCTGTTTTGCAAGCTCTAATCTCCCTTCAGCATGTCTCCCCGGCGCATTGTCATAAAGAGATGCCTATCAGAAAAGTGCCTCTGGCTTTCAGTGAGATCTGAGCTGGACTAGCATAGCTCAACGGGAAGATTTTGTGGGCAGCTCACACGGGTTCTTGTGCAGCAATACCATTCATTATTCATATTATTTATCAACAGTTCAAAAGCAGTTTAATTAATTCCCACATTTGGGAAGTCCATTGTGGTCTTCCTAAAGTAGAAACGCTTTTCCTGGAAGGATCTGTGAAGGCTGTTGCACTCTAGGTAATTAACAATTAATTTAGGTATGCTCTTAATAATGGACAACAGGGAACAATCCTTTTTAAGTTTTTTTTTTAGTAGAAATATGTTACATTTTATATGGACATTATTAGTCCCTTACACAGAACACAGTACTCCTGCATTCTCATTAAGAGTTCTATTGTGGCAGAAAAAATCTCAAAGAACTGCTACCCATGCAGTTTTGGCTGTGATTCAGTGTCAAAAGCTTATATTTTCCCCATCTTACCTGTGTAAAATCTTTTAAGCCCAGGTATGGCCAGCTAAAGGGTTAGAGTGATGATACTGCCTGCAAAAGGCAGACAAGGAACAGCCTCTAAAAAGACACAGTAGAACAGTAGAACTGGAGACGTCCTTCCAGTTTCTCCTTCAGTTTCTTCTTTCTGTCTTAAAAAAAGAAAAAAAAAAGCAAAGGTTGTGTCTGAAGTCCTATTAGGAACCCCCTTTGCTATCTTTGTCATATTAGGAGATTAAAATTAAAATTTTCACTTCACTATACTTAAAGGCTTCAAACTACTTTTACTGAACAAAATTTGTCAGATGCATCCTGTTTGGAAGTACCTGATTCCTAATTCTGCAAGGCAAACTCATGCTGTATAGACCTGATTGTGTCGTTCACAACCTAGTGCAGTGCCCAAGCACTCGTTAATCCTTTCTGCTTTTGCAGAGTGCTTGGCCTTCACAGGTAGAAAATTGTACTTCTTTGTGATTTGAAACAGGTTTGTGGTCTGTTTGCTAACATTTACCAGAGGCCTCCTTTAACTACAGTGATCTTATGTTTTGTTCTATGCTAAATTTCTGATCTCCAGGTGTAGCAACTAACATGTCTGTTATTTCTCAAATACTACACAACTGCGAGCACATGTTTTCATATGTCAGTCTTAAAAGAACACAAGTGTGAAAGTCAGTAGATTTTCAGGAAGATACTTAGCATGTTTTATACTGCTTTACACAGAGAAAATTGACGTAAACCTTTTTATTATATTTTTTAAAAACACTTTAGATGCTACAAGAAAGTGCTACCTTAAATGAACCTTGTCTACAAAACTAGTCTTTTCCTCTGAAAGGAAAAGAGACCTTCCTCTGAAAGACTGAGAGAACATTATGAATGGTTTAGGCTGCACAACAAGAGCTGGACTAGAGGTGCAAAGCTGGTCAGCCTTGGTTGTCAGAGTTTTCCCCATGGCTGGTGATAGTGCTGAGACATACAATGCTGGAACAGGGTCAGATTCAGATTCTGTGATGTCTCAGGTTTGTGATTATTTAGGCCGAATGTTTAGATTTGAGTGTCTATTTAAGGTATTTGCGCATGGGTGCATGAGTGGGTGCATACGTCAATGGACAACCTCCCACGCCTGTGCTGAGATGCTGAGACTTAGTCACATTGATGGACTGAAGTTTATTTAATTGATCAGTGTTGGGGGTTATTTTTAAGAAGTGATGTATCTGAGACGTATCTGAAGGAAGTATGGCATCCTTGAAGTGAACAGTGTGTGAAACAAGAAAGCGGGGAGGGAAGAAGCATCTAAGAACAGCTTGCTGAGTTAGCAGTGTAAGTGGCATTTGCACAAACAGATGGGTACCAGCTGTCTCTTTCCTGAG
Organism: Nothocercus julius; assembly: GCA_013398735.1. Lineage (NCBI taxonomy): Eukaryota > Metazoa > Chordata > Aves > Tinamiformes > Tinamidae > Nothocercus > Nothocercus julius. The sequence goes on along the minus strand of VZSV01000019.1, from coordinate 1,251,524 downwards.
AGACCAAGATATGCTATATGAACTGCAGAAGAGGAACTGAACCTGCTAATGCTGTAGAATGGCAAAGGAGATCCGTCAAAACAAAACAAAACAAAACAAAACTTTATTAAACATGCATCATTTTGTTTTTCTAAAATAATTAGGATCATATTTGGTGCAAGGGTGTGTTTTTCTTTAATGTTTGAATGGGCAAACATTTAAAGTTGTGAGTTGCCTGTCTCTAATATTGCTGAAAAACCACTGGATGCATGATAAAATGAATATTTATTGTGGATCACAGATGGGTAAGGGAATGATTACTTCTGGAGACAGGCAAAAATGATACATGGTGAGTTTTTTGTGTTGAAATGTTGATTAAATCTTTCACAAGAAAATCAGCAGTGTATCAAGAAAAGAACAAGATGACCCATTGGAAAACATCAATTTTATATCACATATTCAAACTTGGCAAAGTGGAGAGAAGAGTCCAATAAAATGAAAGGAAAAAAAAGAAGAAAGAAGAATTAGGGCTGAAAGGAAAGGTTAAGTACCGACATGACAGACTGCACTGTGTGTCCGCTTTACTGCTCTCTGCCCCACGGTACACACATTCACAGTATATTAGATTTGGACTAGTTGGATGCACATTGTCACTGATTCAATATCCATAAACTTACCAGCAGGAATGACTATTGACAAGGATATTCCTTCAAAGTCCAGATGCTGGAAGGAAATAATTGGATAGGAAAGATGATGCTTATTTTTTTTCTAAAAAAAGCCCCAATAGACTCTCTTGACCTGTTCTGATATATTGAGCTACCAGCCAGATTAGCTAATGAGAACTCATAATTCTTCTTTCTTACCTGTAGATCCCTGGAAACAGTGACTCTGTTTCTTAAAACTGCCGTGTCCACAGTTGCACTAATTGTTTTTGAAAGTGATGTGCTATTAAAAAGAATCTTTACTTCTCATCCTACACCCACCATGGTATGGTAGGTGCTGAGCCCTGAAACATCGTCATGTCCTGAAACGCTTTGCTTCCCAGCAGGTCATCGCAACACTGCTGGCTTATTGCTGAGAAAGACCAATGCCCTGGGCCATATTTGGGCAATGCTCAGGTGTCCACCATTCACATTAATTGCCATTTCTTGGCTGTTAGTACTTTTGTGCAGACACTTAGGTAACTGAAGTTATCAAAGGGAAACACTTCCAAAATCCACCAAAATTGGAGAAAATGCAGGTTGGAAGCATTCTACAATGTTGATCAAATTCCTTGTCATATTTATTAGGTGAAAACATATAGGCAATGATGATCATAATTGATATCCTGCAAGATTAGTAGTTTGAGCCAGGTTTTTCACTCTCACATATCTCAAGGACTTCAGGAAAAATATTGAAAATATACATCAACAGGCTGTATTAAATTTTATGACAGGTGACATTATTAATGGCCATTTGGCCTGGTATCCAGCAGGACACATTCCAAAAGCAGATTGCGATTGCTCTCAGGTGCTCTCCTGTCACCTCACTCTTCAGCATTGCTGACTTGTCCTCCAATTTCAGCCAGTTCCTGGGAGTGAATGGGTTGAAATTTAGACCAAGTCAACCAGGGTAAGATTTTGTTGTCAAAGAGAGTAGTTTGTTTGTCAAAATCAAGTTTGTAAAGAGGAACCAAGTTCAAGCTTCTCAGTGTGTGGCAATTTTTCCGGAACAGGGCAGGCAACACGCAATCTGGGACAGCCCCTGTGGAAAACAGATCAATGAATACTTGCACAGGGCTGTTGCTTAAGTAAACACAGTCACAGGGTGTTATTTCACAAGCATTTTTACTGAATTTGTGTACTGTGCAGATGTCTTCTGCACAGTGAAGTCTGGGTACCTCATGGCTACCTCCTTCACCTAGAAAACCTGAAACCTGCCTTATGTGCCAGAATGCAAAGCATGAAGTTTGGCACCGAATGGATGCAGGGGGCGAACCACAGCCCTTTGGTTTCAAATATGAGATCAGCCTCAGGGGCATATCTACATTTGCAGCTGTGTATTTGCGCTGGAGCTCCATACGGTTGCGTGTGTAGAGCACGTACAGTACACTCTGTTCTGCAATCAATGTCCGTAGCTTTCATTTTAGTATGTCCCAAATGTGCCCGGATTGCCGATAAATGCTCTGAATTCTGGTAAGTTGTCCTGTGGCGAGTTGCTCCAACACCTTCCTGGACATTTTCTGGAAACATCTGCATGTCCTATGGTATACCTAGAAAGTACAGGACATCTGGGGCTGCAAGAGTCACTCCCGCAAATCCACTGCTCCTGCAAATTGGTGCCTTTTAAAATTCTGCCTGGTTGCTTGGTGAAAATCTTGATATACTTTGTGCTCCCTGTAGTCAAGCATATAGATAGGGAACTGGCAAGCAACTGAATTTGAAGACAACAGGAAAGGAAGCAGTCAGGTTGCCCTACTCTGGGAAGTACTGAGCTAGCAGGCAGCGGGATAGTGCCGGGGTCAGCGAGCCTGTGCCACAGAGGAAAATCTCCCTTATATCAAAAGCCACTTTCCTAGGGCTGTAGGCAGAGCTTGTTGCAACGGCTTGCCAACAAGAAGCAAGAACTCCTGCATGTAGACTTTGCTCTTCACAAACTTGCCATCCCTTGTTTGCTAACCCACATGGTAAATGATGATGTTGTGTGGCAGAGGGATGTGCAATGCCTTCATAAAGTGCCAGAGTGGCAAATGGAAAGTTGTTAGTGACTAGACTTGGCTGGATTTCTGGAGCTGCACTGCAGTAGAGCAAAGAGCAAACCACAAAATACTGTTATGGACCTTCTAAAGTCCATGTTACACACATGTGCCATTCCAGCCATTTACCTCAAGAGTCATAGGATTGCAAAGAGTATACAGGGGGATAGCAGGAGTGACAGAAAACCTTGAACTGCCTATGATTGCCAGTGGGAGGATGTAGTTCATGGCTACTTAGGGTGGTATGGAAAAGGGGAATACAGAATGGATATTTTCTGGCATCTATGCTGCAGGCTGTCAGGAGCACCCAGCCAAATTATCACCAGCAAGTTTAAAATATGTGGAAAAAGGAGTATTATTTTTCCATCAAAAACATATTTAAGCTGTTGAAATCATTGCTACAGGGGGTGGTAGACTCTGGAAGTATTCATGAATTGAAAGAGGGCTTCAACAAATTCCTGGAAACCAAATGTCACTGGGATCTGTTCAACGCTTTCTGGAAAGGTTGCATGACCTGCATGACCTAAACTGTGGATTGCCAGAAGACTCAAGGAGGAAAGTCACACTCCACATGTCCTGTTCTTATATCTCCCTAAAGATCTGCTGTAGGTTGCTGTGGACCTTCAGGCTGACCCACTGTGACTGCTCCTGTATTCTTAGAACTTCAGATTTGCCATCTCACTACAGATATTTCTCTGTGGTGCTGCAAACCCTGATTCCTCATGGCTGAATAGATTGTGAAGGTTCATAAGGGCCTTTAGAAGATGCAGAGGCAATTGCAGCCACTTTCTCTATTCACCAAGGAGCTTTTTCCTGTACATATATGTGTGGTGTTGATCTGCCTTCTGTTATGTGAAAGATCCAGAACACCTTTCATCCTTGGCTTACAAGATTTTTACTGGCAAAAGAGTTAACTGTCCTGAGTGGCTGCAAAGCATACCTTGGTGCATGTGTATGTGCCCAATGAGATGTGTGTTTGCAGGAAAGAAAGGTAAAGCAAGTACGTGACTGAGAGGCCTCTCTACAATGCTGCAAAGGTGGTGCATAATACAGATAAACTCCTTACAGTGAAAGCTGTATAAGTCTGTAAACTCTGTAAAAAGCTGTAAAAGCTTGTAGAAGTAGAAGTCTCCCTAGGCTTTGTACAACTTTGTGCATTGTCTGTTCTTGGTGTCATGGTACTGCTTGTGCTTATGACCTGCCCTTTACTGTAGATGCATCAGCAGGCAGCTTGCCTCTGCACAAAGTAAAGCTATTTTTATGGTTAAGTAAGTCCTCCATCCCAGGACATGCTCCAGCAGCCAAGAGCAACACTGATCAAGGTGTTACGAGAAGAGCAGACATGTCTGCAGAGAGATGAGGGTTATTGAGCGAAGGGAGGTGAGATATGGATGAGAACACTTGCCAGGGGCACAGCCGAACTTGGCTCAGTGTGTGGATGAATCTACACCCACTTGGCTGCATGGAAACCTGTCCCCTGTCTAGGAAAATCTGCTTCTGAAATGGGTTTGGTAATGTGCCTAAAATACTACAGGGTTTTCAAACATTGTGTTTTGTTTGCTGAACATAAAACACCTGAACTCAAAGCAACTCAAGTTTACCACAACAGATCTTGAGTCAGAGATGAGCACTATTGAAAGCACTGCCTCTTTAGATAATTATTTCTGTTGATGAAATCAGGAGAAAGAACCAACTTCTGATGAAAAACCTTCTTACAAAAACATAAAGGTTGACACATTGACAGAATTCTTTCCTCAAGGTGCTGTTTCTTCATCTTCTCAGAAAATAGACCTTCAAGGAACAGGTCTGCCAGGCGCCTTTCTTCATTACAACATTACGAGGTTTTGAAACACTTATTGAAGTCTGTTAAAAATGGTAGCTGTTATATCGTTAAGAAAACACCGCGTAGCTCCCTTCTGCAGAGTGCAGTGCTAGAAAATTTCATACCTCTCCTGTTCCACTAAGCTGTGGAACTGTAGTTCTGCTATAAAACGTGTGAGGACTTGAGGATATGCTTGAAACTCACCATCTTCTATTATAGAAGTGACTGTAGAAAGTGAAGAAGCAAACGTATTGAAGAGGAAAAGAAAAGTTGCCTGAGCATGCTTTTCAGTTCTCATGGCTCCATGAACTAGTTACAAGGGCTTTGCATGAGGCTGCCAGCCTCTAGTAAGCATGGCATCACCAGTAAAGCCATCAACGGATCCTGATCCAAAAAGCACACAGCCCTGCTCCTACTGAACTTTTTAATGTAGTAGAAAGTAGTCCTCAAGTTCTCACTGTACGCATAAAATTCACTTAAATGCTATTAGTTGTGCATTATGCTATATCAATATATAATACATAAAACTACTTATAATAAGTAGTCTTTTTTTTTTTTTCTTTAGCTAGTATTTTACTGTAAAAAAGTTTTGAGCTTCTCTGGGCTTTTCCCAGTTTATGGCAAACAGTTTCAGACAGACTGTTCCCCTGACTAGCATATTCAATGTCTTGTAGCTGTTTCACTTGGTCTTCAAGAAACAGACTTGAATAAGGAGTCCCAGCTCTTTCAGTTCTTTCTCTACATTTTTTTTTTCATTGCTCTATGCAAAATGAAACAGGAGACACTGAGACCCTATAAAAGATGGTAGGGAGATCCTTGTGGGACATTCAGGTTCAGCCCCCCTGATTAGACTAAAATCTCAGTCATCTTAATTATTGGTTGTAGTGGTTGGTGTTGCTCTAAGAATGACCATTCTGACTGTAAAGGGTGAAAATACTGTAAAGACCCCTTAACAATAATTTTCTGAAGATGTGCTGATTTTCCTCATAGCCCTCCTGGGTTGCCATCTGCCTATTTGAAGATCTGAATAAATACTGTGGAAAGAAAGATGAACAGCTAGGAAAATGGTATTTGGCTGGAGTATGGAGGAGAGTTGTAGGTAGCTCATGAACCAGATGAAAGGTGAATGCTGAAATGGGGATAGCTGGGTGGGGTGCAAATTGAGTGGAATTTCTTAAAGACTGGTTCTGGGATTGCTTATTGTAGCGTTATCATGACTGACTTTGATGTAAAGACTAAAGACCCTGCATAATAAGGGGGTTGGCAGGAGAGAGGAATTGGCTGAAAGTCAGCGGTGCCAAAGGCAGGGCAAGATGCTGGGTCCTCCTTAACCTCTGCTGCTGTGGGGAGCATGTCAGTCACAAATGACGTGGACTTAGACTGTAAATTACCAAGATATTGTGTCCGCAAAATTAGTAGCTGTAAAACAGGGCATTTTTGGTGGCAAGGAAGCATTACAGCCAGAACACATGCCAGGAAGGTCTTACCCAGCAGTTTTGGTCCCCCTCACTTTAAGAATGATGGACTTCAACTGTTACAGTCTGGCTAAGAGGATAATCAAAGGAAGGAGTTACATGCCATCAGTTACATGCCATAATAAGGAGTTACATGCCATAGCAGAAGGCAGGATATGATGACCAAGATCGCTCTTTTCTAGGGTTCTCACTGAGCTTGTGATTGACAAGAAAGAGCATCAGCAAAAGCCTTCAGATGATCTTTGTCCCTCCAGGCAGGGATTTTAATCAGCAGGCCCTTTACTCCTGCTGCTTTTTCAAGATGTGGGGCACAAAGCTAAACTCACAGAGTGTGAGAACATGCTTCTTGCTGCTAGAGGTTTGCAACCTTAAAAAGGCCTGCAAGCAATAAAAGATCTGTGAGGTGATTTGAACATACAGTGGAGCTTCACTGGCACTGTCAAAACCCTGAACCTCCTCCCCACACTGACAGCACTGAGTGATGCATTTTCAAAGAGCAACATGAATTATGTCAAAAGCCCTCTGGCTCATCCTCACAAAGTGCCAAGTTACAAAGGAGGGTGTTCTGATCAGACAGAAAATGTTTGTCCAGACCTGGTGGGACAAAGTGTAGATTTAGATGCGATACTTAGAATATCTCCAGACTCATGTAAAACTGTGCCCAAGATATCTATTGGTTTTACATGGACTTACTTTCATATTTCTCTCTTTTGTCTCACTCCTCTTTCCAGCTGTCTTTTTGGAATGTCTGCATGTCCTGCCTCTCATTAGGTGGCAGCCTGTATGTGTGTCCATACATGGATAAAGATTTGTATCCGTAAATGGATATATATCTATAAAGATTTCTCTTTTTCTTATTCTATATATTGAAAGAAAGAAAGGGACTCTAATGAATCTAAAAATTGCCATTCGAGTGCTAAGTGTTGTGTGCTTGCTTACTTATTCTCCCTCAGGATTTCTCCTGCACTTTTTAAAATACAGTAAAAAAAAATCTGTGAATTCTGAATGGAACATTGAATAACAGAGCATTCATCCCAGGGCAGTTTCATAAACATGTCAAGAAACAGGCAGCAGCTCTGCACTGCCAAGCAGCAGCAGGGTGTCCTGTTCCTGGGTGCTCTGTTTTTGCTGTACAGACCTGACCAGGTGAAAATTCTAAGCAAAACATTGATCTTTAAATTTTCCAAGCAGTATTTCCATTGCATGAGGGCTTTATATGGTTAAATTTAGTTCCTCATTTTTGTTTTGTTCCTGTAACTGTGGTATCCAGCCAAGAGCTGTATCAATTATTCATACATCCTGCCAAAACCACTCTCCCTGGGAAGCCTACCCACGAGAACTTGTATTTTAATCAAGATACTGATTTGTAAAGGTCCTGACATCTTCCAGCTTCCCATGAACACAAGAGGATTGGCTCAGCACTTCTGAAAAGGTCAGGCTTGATGAGCTGTCCTTAAAGTAAATGCAGGGTCCTGCTTGGTCCCTGCCAGGACCCTGGTGAAGTAATGTTCCCGAAATAAGAGATTCTGAAAGCCACAGCCAGAAGGATCAACAAAGATCTTAGTTTTGCTGGGAAGTTCTGAATCTAGAGATGTTTAGAAAGGGAGAGAAAAAAATGTGACAATCTTTCATTAAAGCTTAGCAAAATTTCCTGTGAACTGTAAGCCCTCATTTTGGGTTCTTTCTATTTCCAGTTATCTTCACTCCCGTGAAGAGTCTTCCAAACTGTGACTAAGGAAAACATGCATAGTGAAGTTGTGTTACTGTTACTGAATGAGAAAGGAGGACTTTCTGCTGGTCGAGGAGGTTTGGGTTAGAGATTATTTAGGCAAACTGGACACCCATATGTCTATGGGCCCAGATGGGATGCACCCAGGAGTGCTGAGGGAACTGGCAGGGGTTATTGCTCAGCCACTCTCCATCGTCTTTGAGAGGTCATGGAGAACAGGAGAGGCGGTGGAGGACTGGAAAAAAGCCAGCGTCAATCCAGTCTTCAAAAAGGGCAAGAAGAAGTACCCAGGAAACTACAGGCTGGTCAGCCTCACCTCCATCCCTGGAAAGGTGATGGAACAGCTCATCC
>VZSV01000019.1:1229017-1242444 GCA_013398735.1 Nothocercus julius | reverse complement strand
AACTCTTCTCGGTGGTGGCCAGTGACAGGACAAGGGGTAATGGGTGCAAGTTGAAACCCAGGAAGTTCCATCTCCATGTGAGGAAGAACTTCTTCTCTGTGAGGGTGACAGAGCCTTGGCACAGGGTGTCCAGAGAGGCTGTGGAGTCTCCTTGTCTGGAGATCTTCCAAACCCGCCTGGCTGCCACCCTGTGCCCCGTGCTCCAGGTGTCCCTGCTGGAGCAGGGGGGCTGGACCAGATGGTCTCTAGAGGCCCCTTCCAACCTCAACCATTCTGTGATTCTGTGATTCAGTGAATCCTCTGGACTTCCTTTCCAACATGGAATTGACAACAGTGACCTAAATTAATAATATTAAATATTTCCTTCACTTCATCATGTGTGAAACTGCACAAGATCCAAGATCTTTAAAAACCAGTTGCTAAAATGATGAGTTCCCATTGCAGCTTGCGCAGAGCGGCATGTGCTGGAGGAGGTTTTAACTCAATGTATGCAAAGTCTGACATCAACTTAAAATTAATTTTGCTGCCCCCATATATATTGTACTTCTGTTAGGTAGTCAAACATTGTGCAGATAAGGGGGAACCCTCCAATCTTAGTGGATGATAACTGGTTTTTGTTGAACTTAGTATGTTCATTAAACTGAATTAATGGTCCAAATTCTTATTTTCTTCAGCGTTCCATAGTCTATATGCACATACTGAACAGATAAATAGAAGATAAAAGAAAAGGCAAAGGATATCATATATTTCCTGTAAACAGATGTGATCTTGCAGCATGATTATAGGCTGTTCTTGCATTTCTTTCTTATGGGTGCAGTGGGATTTTCTCTTTCTTCTGATCTGAATTGGTTTTTTTTATTCCTGTTTTCAAATATGCATTAATTTTCTTTTCTTTATGTATTTATTTATTTATTTTCTCTCCTTGAGAAGCATTATCTAATGGATCTATTTATTTGTTACAAGTTTATTTGTAATGCATTCTTCCATAATATCACTGGTCCAGAACAAGCTTATCTTGTCTTGTTTTTGTCTCAAGCAACTTTAATGCCATTCACAACTGCTGACCATCATGGTGTTAAACACAACAAAATACCAAGAAAGAATGCAAAGTACAATTGAAATTTTGGTATCTATTTCTTTACCATCTTTCCTTTTGTATGTCTTACTTTGTGACTCTTCTCCATCCATTCACAACTTTTACGATTCTGAATTATACATCTTGGTGGTGGATTAGGAAAGAAAAACCTCAGGTAACTGTATCCACTAAGAGTATTTCACTTTCCTGCTTCTTAAAACAAGTGAGTGCAATACACTTTTATGTCAGAAGAATACTAAAAGTAAGATAACTGAGAAGATTTACTGCCTGCATTAAGTAAATGTCTTCTTCTTCTTGGTGAGACAAAGATTTCATTCATGTCTATAGAAAAAAAAAATGACATTACTCTCCCAGTAGGTCTACAGTAGTGTAGGATCCATGCTAGCTTAGTATTTCCCTGATCATAGGATGTATTTTTGATGGTGCTTTTCCATGAAAGTAACTTCTTACCTGTTCAGCTAACAGAAAGGTAATCACAAAAAAAAAAAAAAAAAAAAAAAAAAAAAAAAAAAAAAAAATCTGTCTTTTTCTTTTTGCTTACGTTCTGAAATACCTTCCTTGTTTTCTGGATTGGCTTCTTCAACCAACAAGCACAAGTGATTTAGAAATCTTTCATTATTACTGTTATTCTGACTCATGTAACTCCATATGAGTCCATAGTCCTTATAGAGTACGCTTCTCCCACCTAATATGACTGTGGGTTTTTCATGATCACTCCTGTGTTTTTAGATCCCCTGTATACTTTTCACATCATAGCCTATAGAGTGGGTTATGTTGCTTCACATATAAAGAAGAGTGTGGTTGCACTGACACTGAGATTTTGAAAGTGGGGAAAAAAAAATAATCTGCTCAGCAATCTCAGGTTTGCTTTTGCTAGCTATCAAACCATGCTCCTGGTGCCCCTACTGACTCATTGCCTGCGGTTTGAAAAACTACCATAGTTGTGGGAAGTCTCTGCTCACTGCTTTTCTCAGGCTCAGTAGCACCCACTGGTCAACCCAGACATGGTGAGTGATCTTGTTGGTGCTGCATCTTTCTCAAAGCCTTGCATGGAGGCACGGCGGTAAGAGGAACTTGCATTGTGGGTTTACCGCATCTGAGCAATGGGAATCGTTGGTAGCTTAGGAAACGGCTCCAGCTGAACCGCAAGCTGCAGCCTGCCTATCTTCTCAGCCATCATCTGCAGATCTGCAAAGAAGTACACACACATTTGTGTGTACACACATTTCAGCATTAATCCTATTGACTTCACTTGCAATACATCATTATCAGCATTTGCAGCTTTACACTGGTGAACCAGCTGCTTGATACACCATGAATACTCTGTATCAGACTATATGAATCTAGATATCATTTTGCATGTAGGAAAAAGGAGTAAGAGGCATTTTAACTTTTGAGAGGCATTCAGACACAGCAGTGGTGAGATTGTCACTACTTAGCGATTCAGATTATCCTCTCTAGTTCATAGGGACAGAGTTTGCTTTTATCTTCACAACTTTCAACCATCTCAGATTTACAACAGTCTTGCAAGAATTTTTCTTCTCTGTTTGTCCACATTGCACCTCATATTGTGAAAGCAGTGCATCAGGGGAGCTTTCTTGCTTAAATAAATACCCAGGAAAAGAACCTTCTTTTTTACTAATCCTTTCATTATTGCACACCTACAGCTGTGTGTGTATGTGCACAGACAATGTAGTCAGCTGCCAGCAGCCCTTGTGCAACAGTAGTGGTCAGGACAAAGATCTTCCCATGTCCCAAGCACAGATTGCAAACACAGGCATGATGTATCCACCAATGACAATGACTGATGTGGAGGGAGTCTCCTCCACCAACCCTCCTCTGTCGACTCAAACTCCATTTGGTTTGGGCAGATGAGGCCTCAAGCTAATTCCTCTTCTTATTCTTACTATTTCTATCCTGTGTATTTGGTCTTAAAGCTGGAAAGTTTCTTTCCCCCTCCCTGTGGTCCCCGAGAGCCCATCTGAGAACTATGCAGAGGGACATTACAAATTATTAAAACCAGGTTTGCCTGTATCAGTAAGTCCAGGAACATGTGTTGGTGCAATAGCTGTGGTTTGCTTTGCATCTGCTTGCCAGCCAGCTTTCAACATTCAATATTTCTTAATGCCTCATCACCTTATTCTTCTGTCAACCAGAGAAATTATCTTCTATTTTTAATCATGTGAATTTGGCTCAGGCAAGTTGAATAACAGAATGAATATCAAAATTCATGTGAGTTGAGTTCTTGAATGCCATACTCAGCATTAACCACATTAACTCACTTTCTGATGAGTTCCTTTAGGAAAGAAAGCAGAATTGGAGAGGCAGGAAAAAACCTGTCACCTTAACCATTCTTCACAAATGGTCTTATCCCTCTCTCAGCGATGCCTGAATCTCTCCTTCCAAGGGTTAATAAACAGACGTAACTTACTTACGAAGGCCTTTTGAAAGCCTCTTTTATAAAGACCTGTGAAAATGCTAGATATTATACAAGATTTTTGTTATAGTATAGTAGGATTTCCTTGGAAAGAAAAATCTACCCAAATGTAGCAAGATAGTTGCAAGTAGCCCTAATGCAGGAAATAGCTTTCTACCAAGATGAGCAAAAAGTGAGCTATGTGGGGAATAGCCTGATCTTCAGATCGGGAATTTCACAGCTGTGCTGCAGCATCTTGAGCTGTATAAATGAATCAGCTGCACAGCCAAACCACAGAATGACACCAGCTTCCCTAAAAGAGTCTATATATAAAAATGCTAGGCTTGTGTATTTCTGTTTATAAATACTTGATTATAACAGACCACAAAGTGGCAAGGTTTTCTCAGTACAAAGCTCCTAAAAAAGTACTTGTTCTATCTTTCATTTCCTCCTGAGCTCTATTAACCCAGTCTTTTGCACCTCTAGATATAATGTGCTACCTTAAAGTCCTGGACCTGGGGCACATGACCAGAATATTTTGCAGGCAAAAGCTAGCTAGGATGAAACTCCTCTGAAGAGAGTTGATTGAAAATGCTGACCCTTGCTAGGTGTAGCTGAGGACATCACACTCTCTGGGAACTGCACTGTTATTCTGTAGATACTTGCATTTAGGTTAGTTTTCTAAGGCTGGGCAGCACATACTATTGGTCTTTGCATCCTTTATCCAGCTACAGCTGTGTTTTCTAGGGGATTGTATTCTCAAAGAGTCTGGGTTCGTAGAAAAGTAAGGAAGATCAGTGGCTGGTGGTGTGTACAGATGGGAGATTCAAAGCTTTGCCTCCTGGGGATGAGTCAGGAGGGTCCTTATCTGTGCTGATGGAGAGGGAGGGGCTGACCAGGTTTAGCTGTGAGCCAGCCCCAAGATGTACCACATCTTGCCCAGCCAAACTAGTCATGTGTTATGGTGGGAACAGAGGATATGAAGGAGGGAGACAGGGGCTGGTGTGTGGCAGGGAAACAGCGTGAGGTGAGAGCTGAAGTGGCAGCACTGGTATGTGCGTGTTTGCCTGTGTGTGTGTTAGGGCTGTGGGACACATATCCCCAGAAAGGCAAGTGTGGCTCGTGGAACATCTTGCTTTCAGATGGCTTTCGCCATTGAATGCAATGAATTTGCAGGTAGGTGTAAGCTTTTTAAATACATCAAACCTTGTTTCCCACATTTTACTCTTTCTGAGTCTGGGAAAGTTCTGGGTTTATTTGCTGGAAATTTGACCAGCTCCTGTGAAGTTACCATTCGTACTTCCCACCTCTGTCGCCTAAGTAGAAAAGATATGATATAGCAAAACCTGAATTAGATCTAAAATAAAATAGGTCCTCTTACCTGATAGCTCTTCTGTCTGGTTCTTCTGTCCCTGAACTGGCAAAGAAAGAACTATAATCATTTCAGAATTCATAAAGTCACATTCTCAGGATGAAGTGCAGTGACTCCAGAAAGCCAAACCAGTGGTTTCTTTCCTCAGATGTGTCAACCTAGTGTCAGTAGAGATGTTTCTTTCATTTGACAGAACATGCAGCACCACAGAGCTGTAGCTAACTTTAGTTCCTTACCAGCCTTTCATGCTCATAGCAGACAGGATTGCTTAAGAGCAATGGGACACTTATTCATGGGATGGGGAGCTACTGTGACCTTTGCAATGACTATGGTTGATCAGAATATAAGAAACATAAAGAGGATTCCAGGTATAAATCTGGGACTTTGTGTGTTTTTTAAATTTTGTTTACTCAGTGAAGTTGCAGTAATGTGGTGGCTGTTACCTGCTCAAATGAATAGGTGCCACACAAACATATGACGCATCCCCAAAAGTTGCAGGACATTAACAGGTATCAACAGCTATATGTTTTTTCTCTGTGTAGAAGATGACAACACGGTCTTAACAAACTATTAAATTTTCATCTCTTCTTATGCAATATTTTGAGGTCTCCAGTATAACTGAGGCTGTGATCTGTTAAATAAATAGATCATGATTTATGTTAGAGTTTTATTAATAAATGGTATATGAAGGGTTTACTCATTGTGACTATGATAAACAGCTATGTTGGCTTTATTAGTCATTGTTTGGTTTATGACAGCACCACCATGAAGCTCTGCTTTCAGACAAGGACCCTGGTGCTCCAGACGTGGGCTGCTCAGCTGAGGTTTACCAAGACTGTGGGGCATTTTACCGAGGTCTGCTAGCAGGGACTTGTGTGTTGACTGCAGCTCTGGCAGGTCAGTCAGCACACATTGCTGTCATGGGCTGGATGTTGGAGATGGATGGCAACAGGACCCTGGTAGATCAAGAAACTGTAAGAAGTACAGAGCTGCCTGCAGGAAATATCGCCTGGGTTTGGGCAAGACCCAGGAAAAGAAATGCTTATGGTCCAGTTCCAAATGAAGTTCTCCACTTAGTAGCCTTGTCGTAGACAGACTGAGGTCAACCTTACCACACTTCATAGCCCGTTTCTTACCCTTTCTTTTCCCGAGCCTAGAGGCCATAATCTACTTATATCTCTCAATTCTTTATATTCAGTTATAAAGAGACTCTTAATGTAAATTGTGACAATGAGGTGGATGTTATGGAAGGGATAAGAAACTAACACCTTTGTGGTTCACTAGTGATGTGGGAAACCACAAAAGAAGAAAATCCTGCCATATCGTCCATAAGAAAACCTACCTAAGACAATATATATGAAGACTGAGATTCTTTAGATGGCAAATAAGCTACAAGATTGTTTTTATTCGTCACAAGAACATTTTATATTAGATAATGTAAAATAGTCATGTGAAAATATGAGTGTATGAAAACTATAGTTCGTCACAAAAAGGGAAATGTAATCATATATTTAGCAGTCATTTCCCCTTTTTTGGGAAACTCATATGCATTTTTTTTTTCTCTCTTGCTCTCTCTCTCTGTATCACTGTCACTCTACGGAAGGAAAGAAAAATGGGTCTAAAATGTCATTTGGTTCTGACACAAACCTGATTGGGCAACACGAGACAAATTTCCGTTTTGTATTGAGTTAAACTCTATATAAACTCCTTGGTAGCAATTTCTGATCTTACAGCTTTTCAGGAGACACCAATGCTGGAAGAACACAGACTCACAGGTAAGTGAATCTGATGGAAATTTGGAAATGAAATCCACCCTTAAAGCTTCAAATTGGAAAGAGGCTTGTGGAGGCTGCTAGACACCAAACTGGAGGGGCTTGAAAGCTCTGAACAACAGACCCAGGTGCTTTCATAGGGCAAACTATCTAAAGAAAAAGTTCTCTGTTACAGCTTAGCATTTGTACCATGGGGCTTATTAACGCAACAAGCAGAGGCATCAGCTTTGTGAGGCGAGGAGGTGCTGCTGCATCCCAGTTCTCTGGAAACACTTGCAGATCTAGCAGTAGGGAAGAAGACCTGTTGTTGTGAAAAAGTAGATAGTTGTTGAGATGTTGATAAGGAGCTGTAGCTATGAAACAGTAGATAGTATGAAACGGAGATAACTGTTGGTTTTGTGTGACCGTAAAGAAGATAAGCTGGAAATAGTTTATTATAGTCAGACTGTTAAATGTCAGCTAAATTTAGTCACTGGACTAGGGAGAAATGATGACTAAATACAAGTGGTATGGATGCGCAGAAGATGCGTATGACTGTATGTGTCCATGAATGCATTTGAGTGAATGTGAATGCACTCATGCTGTTAGAAAAACATTTCTGCTTTTCAGTACAGTTTGATGTAGCTCTCTAGTCATTTTGTAATTGTCCTACAGGACAATCAGTGTTAGGCTAATGTTCAAAGTATATAATTTGTATTTTTGTATATAACTTTCATAGCTACAGCAAGTAGAAAGACCGTATGTCATATGTCTATGTGTATTGCATAATATCTAAAATGTATGTATCATGTGCTGATATGCATATAAATACTTTTATAGGATATAAACTGATGCCTACATTTAGCATGCTTCATGCATATTTGCATGATGTACTCTCAGATGACATATAAACACATTCTATGATACTTTTACACTTGCTATATATTAAGTCTCTATTTGTTATACACCATGTCCACAGGACTTACTCTCACGAAATCAATGGAGTTACAGCAGTTGAAATCTTGTGGCAGAGCAGAAAGCGTTCGGTGATGTGTGCAGAGGCTGTCCTGCGCGTGCTAAGCCAATACAGAGGATTGTCAATGCGCGATTGGCAATGGATGAATTTTCCTGTTGTGTCTCTGTGTCAGATTTTAGGACAAGTTGTTCAGGGCTTTCCTTTTCTTTTTACTTGCATAGATGGTAATAGCATGCACACTGAAAGCTCCCTTGTGTGTGAGCAACAGGGTGGGTATATATGTCAATGGAGGCAAAGCATTTTGACCCAGGGGAAAATCTGAAAAGGCTTTGAAAGCTTGGCTCTGGCTGTATCAGGAAACATGCCTGTAGCCTGAGCTGTGCTAGCTTATCTACTTTGGGAGTGGGAAAGGTAAAGCAAAAGAGCCTTTAGTGACGGCTGTACGACCTTGAGAGAGACCTGAAGTGACTGCACAGGGTGCTACAGTTTGTTCTGCTGCAGCTTTGCTCCTGTGGTTACCCAGACTCGCTATGCTACAGCTAACTCAAATCTGATGGGCTGTGTCTCAGTCAGATCTTATTGCAAATTAAGCAGAGCTATGTTTTTCCCCCGTTAGATACTGCACCAAAAAGTTGTGGGGACAGCAGCATCTTGTTGTATGTTGTTGGCATCTGCTGGAGTGAAAGGAAAGTGACAGAACTGATGTGTCTGTGCCAAGCCAGATGCTCTGCTGCCACAAGTCAGCCTGCATGAATTAGAGATGAAGAAGCCCTTCTGCTCGCCAAGGGTGAACGAAAGCTCACCAGGTTCTGCAGTTAGGAAAAGAGCAGTTAACTCCTAATGTTGTAAAAACTATTACAATAGTCAAGTTAACGTAGGGTATTTTAGTTGTGTCTTATGTCTTAAAATAAACTTTGCTGCAGAATTCAGGATGCTTTCTCCCAGAGTTCTCCTCCCTATTTCCTCCATGAAAAAAATGTCTGGGCTCTTTGTCCTGGTTGTCTGCGCTACGGGTGCCTCCGCTTTCAGGATCCAGCAAGTGGAAAGCACAGGTAAGGATAGGCTCCATTTTTCTGACTCTCTCTGCCTCCTTTTTAATGTGACAGACTAATAGTAATATAAAAATATCTCTGATTTATATAGAAAAATGCCCAGATCACACCGTGTATTTCAAACACTACTATGAACTGCATGGAGAACCTGTGGTTCTGAAATGCCCTTCCCTCAGATACAAACACTTGGGTTTTTCTGCCTTGACCTTTAATATCACATGGTATAAAAATGATTCAAAAAACCCGATATCAGGAAGAGAGGAAGATGCAAGAATTTGGGCAAAAGGAGATGCACTCTGGTTTTTACCAGCAATGTTAGAAGACTCAGGAGTCTATATCTGCACCAGAAGGTAGGTATCGAAAAGAAAATCCAGTCTACTAATAAGATGACTATATCTGAAACACATCCTTAGTCTGATTCTAAGATCCAATTATCTTATATAGAAGGTTGTCTTGCAGCAGGTTAAGAAAGATAATTTCCTTACCAAACCTAGAAAAAATGGAGGAAGGTAGAAATGTTACATGCGTTGTGTGTCCCCTAAATATATTACTATTTGTATAAGTCTTGACCAAATATTACCATTCTGACTGCAGTATCATACAGTGGTAATAGCATTTATAATATTTTGTTCTGATATATTTATTAGTCATTCAGGGTTATATCAAACAGATACACTGATACAATTCTATAGAATGCAACCCCTACCTGACAATTTTCGAGAAGCAAACAGTATCATTTTCACTTCAGATTGCACTATGAAGCACATGCCAGGGCACAGTGGTTTGCTGCTTTCCTGTTCTTTTTCTCTGATCTTAATTTTTCTTTCACTTTACATTTAAAAACAGAATAAACAGAATTCACTTGCTTTGATTTTGCTGTAAGATCTCATGAGACATGACAACTAAGTTATTTACTAGGAAGGTACTTGCGATGCCACAGTAGGTGAAATTTGACCCATGACTTTTCTGAGCTTTCCTGGCCGTTTTTGAGGTTTTGCAGCCTGACAACTTGCCCTGCAGTTTCAAAAGAGGAACTGGAATCTGCACTCTGCATTTGTGGAGGACTGAGTAAGAAGGAAATAACAGTTGTTGTTAGGGTCTGAACTTCGAAACCTCCTTTCTCCAGGAGGCTTCTTGTGTCCTTGTCCCCTGCCAGCTCTGCTTTGCGTTTGGCCTTCCAGTACACGTCTGGGAACTGGCACCTTGTTGTGCTGGGATTTGTGGTTTAACACTTATCTTGGTATCTGGAGCTGCCTCTATAAAGCACTGTTTCCCTGCTGGCAAGGCATATCTCATAAGAAAAAAGGTGTCAGTAGTAGATGAAATGGGCAGGCAAAACTCATGCTAATAAATTATGCTCTGCATAAAAAGTGGGTCCTTCTGCATGTCTTAGCAGTTTACAGTGGTGGAGCAGAAGAGAAGACATTGATAGTGAGGCTGGAATAATGAAAGGTTGGAAATCATTGTCCAGGAGCATGGAGTGACTACCTGAGTCTTTTAAGGGTTGGGTTTTATTTTTTGAGTATTCTGTTTCATTTCCTCAATGACTCCATTTTTTCAACACTCTTTAAAAAGAGAATAGAGACAAACTTTGCAGATTTCTGCTTCAGCTGAGCAAATGTTTAGGATTTAGGAACTCAGACTGTGCTTCATGACCCAGCAGAGCGCTTCCACCATGGATTGAGTCCATCGGTCCGCAGCATGGGGAAGCGCTCCAGCTGGTTTCAGCCCGGCACGCATAGACCCCACCTTCAGGGGCCCTTGGCAGAAGTCAAACGCTGCCATGCGTGTCTGACAGGTGCTGTTTCTCAGAGGGACGCTCTCAGAGGTCGGAAAGGATGGCTCTACCCCTCTAAATGATCTATGCTGATGTTGTTACTGCTGCAGTTAAACAGAAAGAGAAGGTTGTTCCTCCTCGGGATGGGAAGTGATTACTACCATGAGTCAGAGGAAAAGTTAATGTTAAACTTCCAAAGCAAGAACACCATCTTTTCTATGGAAAACCAGATATACTCACAAAAATGCCTATTAGTTGTGCAATAGTAACTGTAGATGTGTGTTAATATACACTTTAAGCATTTATTTGTTCCTTATATCCCAATCATTAGGATTTTTACAGTTAAGATTTCCTTGAAAGCAATGGGTGGACATTCAGGACACACATGTTACTACTTAGGAAGACATTTTGTTTTCCATCCTTGCGAAATTGAAATCATGACTTAGCCTCAGGGTATGCAGCAAACTTGAAGTACCAAAAAAAAAAAAAAAAAGTTTGAAGCTCTAAAGCAAACATGTGTCATCAACATGTTTAGATAGAGCTAAAATCAGTATCAGTGCTTTTCCAGCATCCCTGCTGGTATGACCTCAGTCTTTGCCTCTTAGAAATGGCTAAGGAGAAAAATACACCCATTAAGAAATGAATGACACAAAATAGAGCCTAAAATGGAGAGGCAGAGGCAAGGCAAGGGCACTTCTCAGACCATGGGGTGGTCAGGATTCCATCACATTAGCAGGAAAATACGGGGGCAGAGAGGAATACCCTGGCTTGGGTCGCATCAGCTCAATTGCTAGACAGCAGGGTCTAGTAGCTACCAGTTATGGGTTTCAAATAAGCACTGTCTCACAGCTGTCAGGTTTCAAACTCGCTTGCTGTTGGTTTGAGGGGTGTAGCCTGAGTGCCCGTGGCAGTGCCTGCTGCCCGCTGAAGGTCTCCCTGCTGTGTCTGCAGGAATGCCTCCTACTGCGCTGAGGTGTCCATCCACCTCACCGTCGTGGAGAAAACAGCTGCTCGCGAGATTGCCTATCTCCAAGTGCTCTTCACGTTCACTGCTGGAAATGTCGTTTGCCCTGACCTCTGGGACTTTACACAGAATAAGACAGACCTGGAGATCAAGTGGTACAAGGTAGGATTTTTATTTGTCTTTGAGCAAAGCCTCACCTCATCCCTCTTGTAGAGTTAGATACCTCTCTGCTTTCTGTTTCTCTTGAACGTAAGAGTATTAAAGTTAATGACATTTTGACACTATGGCATTATATTCTGGGATTTTGGGGACAAAGAGGAATTTAAGAGAGGTTCTCCTGGATGGACCAAGGAGGATGCCATGCCTGAGCTGTCTGAATTGCTCCATATTATACACTCTCATTGAGTACAAGTATTTTTAAAGCCAGAGTACCTCGACTCAGATTTTGCCACCTCACACTAGGATCTTCTCTTTGGTAGTGAGTTTGGTAGGAACTTCTCTTTGGTAGTGAATCCCTTAAAGCAGGACTGCCTGCTGTATATGCCCCCTACGTGAACTAGGTTCAGACAGTTTCATTACACAGCATTTGAAGGTATTACAAACAGACTTATTATACAAAACTTATTCTGAATCTAACTTGCTAGTCCAAGCCTATTTTTCAAGTAAACAGGTCTGGTTTTGCCTAAAAAGCCCGGTATCTTTCATGTGACTGGCCACAGCTGTCTAATCTTGTACTGGATAGCATGAGATTCTTATATTTTTTCATACCTTGGTTTTGCTTTCTTTTGCACTCACACTGTCATCATATGCTCTGCCTCTTGCAGCTGTCTTTCTAAGCATAGACATAACACCTAGGGCGATTTCTTCCAGCAGTGTCTTTGCTATGGTCAATACCATACTAATAAAGTTACTCTGTTTGGGTGTTCTTTCACAACCAGGCTCTAACTGACTTATCTAGGTCAAAGTTTCACTCTGCAACGTAGTCCATGACATGACTGTCAGAAAGAGCTATCCTGTCTTATTGAAGGGAGAACATAACAGTTCCTAGCAGAGCTCCAACCCGTGTGTGAGCAGAGTGTTAGTGATGCAGAGCAGAAATTTATCACAGCTTTTAAGATGATGTAGGGAAAATAATAGCGTTGTGAAAACCTGCACGCTTACTCAAATGTATTTGTCTCTGACAAGATTGCTCTTATGAGGACTCAGGAAAGAGCTTCTTAAATCTTTTCATTCTTAAAATTCTCATTTTTTTAAAAAAAAGTTATGCTTACACATTATGTATATTGAAATAGTAACCCTTCATATGCAATGCTTCATATAGTGTCTCAGAGGACTTTTAGAGATGGTTACACATTTGGAGAACTTGCTCTTTGGCAGGAAAATGAAGCTGCTCAGATTCCATGATCATAAGTGAATGTATACTTATGAGAGACGAGAATAAGTGATTGCACTTGGAGATGATACAGAGTGCAACAAGTCTTCTAAGACCCACAACTATTTGAGCCATAATATTAGTTGTTGTTTCTCCAGGATGCACAGCCTTTGGAAGCCAGCAATGAAAAATTCGTAAGTCTGGAAGGTTCATCTTCTCTGATCATCATTTCAGTACTACCGACAGACTCTGGCTATTATACTTGCAAGATGCCTTTTCAATATGAAGGTGTAATGTATGAAATCACCAGGACAATTCAGCTGCAGACTGTTGGTAAATATTCACCTTTCACAACATTATAGCATTTAGAAAATGTCTTGCTAGAGTGGCCCTTATTACTGAAACTCAGGAGGGCAACTCATGTTCAATCTGTCAGTGCTGCTGAGTTAATTGCCAAAAAAAAGAGGGGCACCAGAGGAGCTTCCTGTTGGTACTGATCCAACAGAGTTTTCCATTGCACCATTGACATGGCTCAGAACAGCACTTAGGCTACCATTGCACTTACCCTGGGATTTGGCAGCACATCATCGGACAGGCTGAGAGAGCTGGGCCTGTTCAGCCTGGAGAAGAGAAAGCTGAGAGGGGACCTGA
>VZSV01000019.1:1176733-1228749 GCA_013398735.1 Nothocercus julius | reverse complement strand
CCTGAGCCACCTGCTGTAGGTGACCCTGCGTGTGCAGGGGGGTTGGACTAGATGATCTCTAGAGGTCCCTTCCAACCTTAAGCATTCTGTGATTCTGTGATCTGCGAGAAGCCGAACTCAGCATTGCAAGTGCCTGTGGTTGTTAAATTGAACAATTTACGTCATGGTGGGGGAAGCAGTGTAGGGAGGAAGGCACTGAAAATGACTTCAAAGGGCTTAGGAGACAAAACATTGAATATGCTTGATGGGGGTGGGGGAAAGACACTATTTCACAAACCAACAAAACAAGATCGCCCTGCTGGCTGAGCACACTGCTAGTCTGCAGCTCGGCCACCAGAGGACAGGAGTGCCACATGGAGCCTGGCCACGCAGCCCAGGCGAGGCGCAGTGCGGAGGCCGCAGACACCACGAGCTCTGAACCCTTCTTCGTCCTCTTGGCCTCACAAGGTGGGCCAAGCCTGCCTGACCTGTCCTCCTTTGCAGTTACCGCCATTCTGCCCCCCAGGATGCAATTTAATGGCTCAGAGATTGCGGATTTCTTACAATAACCTCCCTGAGTACTTACAGCTACATGCAGCACCTTGCAGAAATGCAGAGAAATCTTCAGGATCTGCTTTTAAATAGCAATATTCTGCTACCCAGCAAGTCCCAGTGCAGGGCCTTGTGCTTCCAAGCACAAAATTGCAAGTATGGAAATAGGGCTCTGCAAGGGGACAGACCTGTGAGTGCTGCTTCCTGTGGCTATTTACTGATGTCTTGTAGTGAAAATAGTTTTTGAAGTCCGAGCACCTTGCCACTGTTGAAGCTTTAGTGTTGAAGGTTTATTTTTTACTGCCATGTACACATCCATCCTCTGCTTACGCTTTTGGCCTTTTCACTTCAATGGGTATGAGAATGGGTGTGCAAGTTCTCCGTACTTACTGCGCTTGAGGAGGACTATGTTTTGTGCCTACCATTTCCATTGCTTCCAAAAGATGCTCATCTGCCGTAAATTCTTTGTGGTGTAGCATATGATCATGGCTTTCGGGATGAAGATGTGAGCTTGATCCTATCTCACTATTTCCTTAAACATGTATATCTGGACTTGAAACTGGAACCTTTCTCCGTGACAGTGGGTATAATCAAATGCTTAACTGGGAAATGAAAGATGCTGAGCAATGTGGCATATTTCTATTTATAGTTCTGGGAGGATGGCCAAATTTTCTGTTGTGCTAGCACTGACTCTGTTCTCTCTATCTGTCCAGAACAAGAAAAGAGAATTACCCCAGTAATTGTGTATCCAACCCAAAAGACTATATCAGCCGCTCTTGGTAAGGCCCAGTGTTATTCTTGGAAATGTCTCATCAGTGAAAAATTGGAGCAGGTCCTCTCACAGTGTTATTAGTTGGTATAAATTGTTATAGTTCTGTTCATCTCAATTACATCAGCTGACAGTCTGTGCTGCTCCGGGATGTTATCGTCCGTGTAAAAGAAACTAAAACAAAATTGTTGGACATTTTAGCAGGTGATCAAAACCAATGAGGGGTTAAATTCAGGTTTGAATGTGGTAGGAACTTGATCTCTCGCCTAAGATGCTGGTTTTGACCAAGAGAAAGAGTAGTTCTTAATATATCTCTGAATATTCTTTTCATTTTTTTTTGCCACAGGCTCCAGGATGACTCTCCCATGCAAAGTGTTTGTTGGCCTGAGCAGCCATGTCTATACTGAGGTGGAGTGGCTGGCAAACGACACCTTCGTTGATGTGGCTTCTGAGCAAAGCAGCGTTGCAGTTGGGGAACGACAGTGAGTGAGGCTGAGAGAGTTTTGTTGTGGTGGTTGTTTTAACTTGAAATGGGAAGTGAGCAGTTCTGAGGTAAATGTGACCTCTGAGAAACAAACAGGCAAGCCAAAAAACCTCAGGAGGAGTGAAATCAAGTCTTTATCTCTGGATTTTGTTCCTATTATACAGCCATGAGGCAAAGGGGCCATCCTACCAGTTTACACTTGATTTCTTATAGTTTCATGGGCAGCTAAGCTCATATAAGAGCTGACTGCAGCAGAAAGCAACAGGATTCCATTTTCCCCAGTCCTCTTATTTCTCCCCTTGCCCTGTTCTGGGGAAGCTGCAACATCCTTTCCCTTGCACCCATGCTCGCATTCATGACATATTTCACTGAACTTTTGACCACACTAAGACACAAGAAAACAATCGAGTGTTTTTATTATTATTATTATTCTTTTTTCCCCTTAGGGTTGTTCTTTTCCAAGTTAGTGAGCTACCCTGACTCACAGAAGCCCAGTGAGTGCTAGAGCTGGCACAAGGGCAGCATCAAGGAGGGATGCTAGAGGGAGCGGGCAGGAGGAGGTCCCGCATCCTGTTGCACTACCCGTTGTCTCTGCAGAGGCAGTCTGAGTTGCTTCATAACTGCAGGTCTCCAGGCTTTAGTGCTAGTAGGATGAAGATCTGCTTTTAGTACCTGTCACTTGAGCAGCATTAACTCACTCATATTGCATGGTCATATTGTTAGGTCTGAGGTTGTCCATCAAGCCTGCTACCTCCTCAGGGTTGCTGTGGCTCTGCCTGTACTGACAGGCAAACACATAAAAGCTTCTGGGCTATGGAGCATCATTTTTCCATGGCATTAATGGCTGGACTGGTTCCTCTCCAGCTAGCACCTTCTCAAACAGATCCTCTATGCTATGGACTGTGATTTAACATGGGTCAGGAACCATTACCAGCAGGGCTTTGGGATGTGTCAGTCCTATTCTGAGGGATGAGAGTTATGGATCTAGGGTGCTTTTGCCATTTGGCCTCAATGCCAGAAAACAACCTGCCCATGTTTGATTTATTGCATAGTCACAGCCAGAGATGACATGGTGAATAATTTGTGAGCCTGAGCCCTTATGTGTGTTGATACTCCCTACAGCTTGACTGAGACCATTCATTTATAATGTTGTCTGTGTGGGTAAATGGGTGAGCCTTAAACCCATGCTCAGGAACTCTAAAGAATACTATGGAATAGCTATAGTCTCTGCAGGCTTTAGGAAAGCATAGTGCATGCAGTTTCTTACTCAGATGAGTAGAGTATTGTGCAATTGCACCACAAAAACGACCACTCTAGATTGGGGTCGTGTGGAGCCCATGGTGTATGAACCACCTCAATTCTGCTGGGAGCCCTCATATTGGCATGAAGGGGAAACACACTGAATGTCACTAGGAAAACAAACTGCAGAAATCCCTGGCAAAGGACTGCCTGCTCTGTTGTTGCCTTCTTGTGGTACAACATCGCATTGAGCCCTTAAGGAACTCCATTGCCACAGCACATAGCAGGCTTATGAACAAGTCATCAAAGAGTAGCAAAGACAAAAAGATATTGAGAGGCAATGTTTGACTGTGGCTAGAAAACTGCTGTTAAATAGCTGAGCTGATGATACAATCAGGTTAAAGCAAGCTGGAAACTTTTTAGACATCTTTTTGTACTCTTGATTTTGGGCACATGCTATAGAGGAATGATGCTTGAGCTTCCTGAGTGACCATTTGCAGGGTTATCTTCTCCACAGGTTTTCTTCCTGTAAGAAATGTGAGAAATAAATGTAGTAAGAAATGAATAGGTTTTAGATGGAAGGAATTAGGTCCCTCTCCTTGCTATATAGAGAGCTCGAAGGTACACAGGATCCTGTTTGCTTTTCTCCACCCCCTTTTCTTTAGTTTGGCAGGACAAATCCATCTCTTACTTTTCCTGGAAGATTCAGTTAGTGCAGGAGGCATATTGCGTACTGAAAATGAAATTGTTGGCAAAGCTGGCATAGAAGACAGAGGTGTCTTCTAATGCAGAGGGGTTGGTTTAGAAATGAGAAAATATCCAATGCGTTTTTGTGCTGTGCACTGTAAGAATGAACATATCAAACAGAGAAAAATTGGCTTATAACAGGAATCCAATTTTCATTTTTCTTTCTCTTGCAGAGAGACCACAGAAAATGGTGAAAACTTCATTGAAGTGCCACTGATTTTTAATTCTGTCAAGGAAGTGGACTTTTACACAGACTTCAAGTGTCTGGCTCGGAACATATATGGATACCAAGTACTACCAACAAGGGTCAAGCAGGAAGGTAGCTTGTTTGACACCTTATTTGAGAAACAAACCTACCACAATATGTTTCATTATTCTAATGCTAAATTATCATCCATGCCATCTATACTGTCAGAATTATTATTGGATGAATTATTGCCTGGGAAAACTGGTTGCTGTAGACTCAACCTTGTATTGTATATTAGAATAGCCTGTGCACAAAAGAAGCTTTCTCTAGACCCTTTACTGACACTTTTCGCAGGCATCAGGATGTGTGCTGTTAGATCTCTTCATTGGATAGGGGTAAAATTTAGAAGTACTGTGTGAAATAGTGGCCCCAGTGAGATTAGGGGAAAACTCCCATTGGATACAAAAATACGAGATCTCCCCCAGGACCTTACTAAGTATAGCAGGAAAAAAAAAGACCATAGCAGAATCTGTGTTCTTATACACAGATTTCTGTCAAACAAGCGTAAATTATGATGGATGTTGTTATTTTTGCTCATAGTGTTGGGAAAAGAAGGCTTAAGCTCAGTGCAATTAATGTTGCAATGTGAAAAAAAAACCCTTTGGCCAAGAACCAGCTGTAAAAATAACGTGAAGCAATGCTAATTGCTTCTTTGCATGGTGTTGATGAATCACTAAGGCTTGCTCATACCATGTTAGAAAGGCACATGAACATTTGCAATCTTCATTATGAGTTATAACTCATGACTCACCAAAGCATCCCGTAATGAGGGACTTGTACTCATTTAATTAGCCGGTATGCTGCTCATATCTCCATGAACTACACAAGTATTACTATGGAGGAGGCAATTTGTGAACCAGTACAGGTTGGTATAATCCAAAATGGTGTGGATTAACATTGGCCTTGGAAACCAGATGTATTTTAGGAGGAAGATCACAGTTTTGTCTTGTTCATTAGTGATCAGTGATCAGACTTTCCTGTGTGAGAAAATTGTGTACAGAGCTTCAGAATGGACTAGTTGTTACATATTCGCTCTCCACTTGGAGAGGTGAGGGGCACTCAAGTGAAGTTTTGATTTCCTGCTTGAAGTGTTTCTGCTTTAGCCGAATGAAGATAGAGTTATTCTAAACAGGGCTTGGGAAGAGCCACGTGTATGCAAAAAGACCAAACTTTAAATTCTTGCCCCCTATTGTTTTCCAGTGTCTCCCTCCCATCTTGAGAAACCCATTTCCCATAGGGCTGAATCAATAGGTTTGTTCCTCTCACAGATGATCAACCCTGTTGAAAGGTTAATTTGCAGACATCCTTTCTATTGTGGTTTCTCCTGCTCCTCCTCCTTCTTGTACTTAAACAGTTATGTTCCTGGGAGGTATTTTGAAAGGATTTCTTTTCTTTACTTTTCCAGCTGTCGGCCTGTCCTGGTACATTGCAATGATTCCCGTCGCATTGGCCTGTGTGATTGTGGGGGCAATATACTTACACAAATGCTGGAAGCAGAGAGCTGATAAAGGATATACAATAGCGAAGGTTTAAACTCTGCTGTGTTCTTCAACTGCCAACAGAAACTGTTTCATTCTGGATATCCTTCACGTAAGGCACAGAGAGACATTCCAGACCAGGCCTGCTGCTTTCCCAGTGGATGGGTGTATAACATATTGTTTTCCTCTTCTCCAAGTGTTCCACAAATATAAGTTTGTATAAAATACTGCCTAGATTCAGGAAACCTCCTTCTATTGTTTTATAACTAGAGTGCCATTTCTACTATTGCGGAGCAATTAGAATCCCAGATTTGTGTCCTGATTATATAAGGGAAAAGGGAAGGGAAAAGGAGGTACTCTCACCCTTTCTACTTCCACTAGTCTTATCATTTAAAGAAAAAGAAAAGAAATGTCCTAAAATCTAAAAAAAAACTTGTAGGACTATTCCACACTGGAGTGAAAAAAGTCTTCTTAAGCACCCAGTCTCATTTTGCTTTTTATCAATCTAAAAAGAGCGATTTTTTTCCCACTTTCCAGGATGAAATACCGCTGTAGTGGCAGCTGTAAGATGGTGAACTTTTCCACAAACAGTCTTTTTTCTTTGCCATTTGTATTACTTTTTGCTTAAGTGTTCTTTTTCAGACTATCCTGCCCCCAGAGATAACTTCATCAACATAATGGCTGCACACTGTCTAATTAAGATCTGTTTAATCTCCAGACCTCTCATAGCTAAAGATTCATCATTTTCTTTGCCATGAAAAGAATTTGGAAGATATTTTATTATTTTGAGAATCATTTGACTAATGCCAGCTTTTATTCTTGGAAGTGATTTGACAGATTACCAGCAATGATGTGCAATCTTGCCCTTCTGTGTTTCTGATTCTTTTTTTACTGACCTGATTCTCCTCTCTGATATAAATGTAATTTTATGAATATAAAATTGGGGAATGTGTTCCCATAAAGAACAAATGTGCATGAGTCTAAAACTGGTGCAGCTTCAGGAACCATCTATCTTTTAAATTGAAGTATGCAGATTGAATACGCATGATGCAGAGCGTTAATCTAACTAGATTCCAGTCTCGATGCAGATCAGGAGCGAATCATAAATAATTGGTAACCATTGGTGATAACCAAATAAGACCATAGGAAATATTGTTGCCAAGTGCAGGATGCTGAAGGTGAGAAGAAATACAAGTTTTATGGGCAAATAGGAAAAAAGTGGCTGCAAATGTGGAAAAAAGCCAGGTCACTTGGATATCTCTTCTTAGTCAAAAGAACAGTCTTCTTTAATTGTTCTTAGTCAAAAAAAAGCTATAGGAGAACTATTGTTGGAAGGAACATGAAAAAAAAAAGGTTTTAGGTACATCAGGAATGCTCATTGTTATCAGCAATTGCTAGTCTCCAATGAGAGACCAAATTAGGTTTGTTAATAAGTATCACATTTCAAAAAGTGATTTGTTCTTTCTACTCCTCTGTATGAGCAGGATTGTATTTGCTACGCAGTAGACCAGAAATAGAACGTTTGGTACATGCAATAACTGTGCCATAAAAAGGTCAAATACCTCAGATCCTCCTCCAAACGAGAGAAGGGGAAAGAAATGTGAATGGGAGATAAAAAGTCAGGCATGCAGAGAGCTGAAGTTACATCCTCAGGGTTGTATTGGACACAGTGGGAATGTAAAGAAACAGAAGTTTATCTTTTAAAGAAGTATGTGATATTTGCTTTTCTGACTACTAGTTTACTAACATGCTGAAGGCTTCCGTGTTAGGCAGACTTCTTCAAGTTAACTAAATGATGTAGAGGTTTTACATTGAACTGTATTGTTATAAACAAATGTATCATAATCTCTACTGTTCTTGAGAATGTTTCATGAAAAAAAATAATAAAAAGCATGTTGGCATGCTGGTTGGGTGGGAAGGAAAGTAGCTAGCAAAGTAGCTAGCAGGGTTGGCAGACCCCTGAAGTGGTGTGTTTTTCCCATATCAGCCCCTAGCTGCACAGGTTCGCCCGTGTCGCGGGGTAATGCATCACTACGCGATGATCTCCGTCCCTCGGCCACCTCCCCTCCCACTCTATCCTCGCAGCTGTGCCCAAAGGCAGACCAAAGCCTGGGGAGCTGAAGGACCTGGCCCTTAGGGGCCCACCATGCCCACCACACTCAAGGTTGTCCTTGCTCTGGGGTCCCTTGAGGCTTTTGGCTCACTGTGGGCAGGCAGAATTGGGTAATCTCTGTAGTATTGGCTCCCCTGGAGCCTGTGGCTGGAAACTTAGACTAACACGGGCAGTTTTTGTTGTGGAAATAGGAATTTAACGCGAGCTCCCCAAAGCGTTGTATGTGTGTGTGTCACTCTTACTCATCTTCCAAGCATCAAATTTTATGTCTCCTTTTTTTCAGTCGAAGTTATGGTATGCCGATAGTCAGCACACGCCTGACCTTTGGGTAGGGCCATTTCTGCAAGTTCAGAGAGGAAAATGGCCTGAATCACATTGCAAACTCCAGTTTCTAATCACTTATTTTTACCAGTTTCTGACTGGACTTGAAGAGCATTACAATATCAGAGAGTGCCATCTTACATCAAGACACAATGTTTGTTGTGAGGAAAATTAATGATTTTTCTGGTACAGATGAGCAGGCCACCTTATTTGTGAGATTGTGGGGATCTATAGCATTTGGTGAGCAGAGCTCATCTGTCTGCAACAACTTAAAAGAACCTTTTTCAGAGGGAAACAAACAAGTGTCCCGTGGTCTTGGCATGTTCAGGACAGCGCCAGCTTCTGTGGAAATCATTTTTTAAAGGAAAACTAAGTTCAGGTGCCATCATTTTCTTGTTCTGCTCAGCATATGTGATTTTCATGTCAGTTATGCAGCCAAAGGGAGCATGATGTTTGACAAGGTAGCATCTGAAACAGAGAAAATCTATAATCTGAAGAGCAGCAGATAACTACACAAGTTCGTTCCCCGAAAAAACCCTTGCATAAATGTCAGAGCAGTGGAAATGAGAACCAAATCTGTGCACAGAACTTGTCTTGGTAGATGAAGATAGAGAAAAACTTAAAAAGGTTATGTTTTGTTTGCTGAGAAGGTGGAAGGGGGGAGGCACAAGAAGCAAGAGAAATGCCAGTAAAGACAGAAATAACACTTCAAACATGAGAACAGCTGCTGAAAATGTTTGATGATTATTCTGACTCAAATGTGCAAAGCAAGAATCCCAGGGGAACAGAAAAAAAACAAGGAATGGGTTTTTGAGTTGAGAACTCACGGTCCAACCATAACCTTGGAGCTGCTAAAGATGACCAAGGGAGGGGGGGCCTCTCACCTCCCCTTTGACCACTGGAAAGGAACGCAGCAGATCCCAGCTAGCCATTTATGTTTCCTCTCCACTCAGCGCAGACAGACGGTTATCTCCGGTGTTTAAAATAAAAGGGATGAATTGTCCTCTAGAGGTGTCAGTCTTTTTCCAATAACCACTCAAGCCAAACTACTAATTTACAGACAAAGTTAGATGAACCCACCCTTGGTTCCAGTAAAGACTGGCCATGGAACATGCGACTGCAGTTTATCAGAGAGGTTCAACTCCAGAGACATCCTTGCACTTAAGCAAGGCTGCTGGGCTACCTTGGGAAATGGTTCTCATGCTGGCAGCTCCCTGCGCTGAGCAAGGCCACAGACCCGTGCCAAAAGAAAATATTGCAAAAGGTCCTAAGTCTGGCATCTAGGTATGCCCTGTGGACCGTAGTGTACAAGATGTGCTGAAAATGTCTGGTCCGTGTCCTGGAAAAATTTTTGTGGCTCATAGAAAAAGGTCCAAGTGGTTGGAGAAATGCCACAGCTATTGCAGGAAGAAAACAAAGAGCTGCATTGTGCATGCGTGAGGCTGAATTTGCCAGTCTGCCCAGGGCCAGGAGGAGGTCTGCAGTGTGACGGTCCCAGTGCCAAGGCCGCTGGGCGCACGCACGCTGCCGCAGGCACTGCCAGCCGCTCCACGGCCTCCGGCCAGCTCCGGGCCAGCTGGAGCCCGTGTCCTCCTAGCAGGCCCTGATGAGCAGGGCTAGTAGGCCAGAAAAATGTTGTTACTTAGTAGCATGCCATAAAAGTAGCCTTCTGCCAAGGGAAAAAGAGAGCGTTTATAAGAACATCACCAAATAAATAAATAAATAAATAAGACTATCTTTTGGCATATAAAGTAGCCATATATATAAAGTAGTCATATTTACAGGAATTTCCATATCGGAGTCATATCTGTAAGACTGTAGGAGGGCAGAGGAAATACAGCTTCCAGCACAGCAAGCACTTCAAGCTCAGTCTCCCTTGGGTCCTCTGCATTCCAGCATGAATCCCCGTTTCTTGCTGCTTGCCATCCGTCATTGCATGACAGGTCTGTTTTTCCTCCCTTGGTGGTGTCAGCTCTCTAGTTGACCTATGTGGTCAAAGTGGTTAATTGGGAAGGATAATACTAGGGAGCATAGGTTTAGTTTATGGATTTGCATTTACTTTTGGTGAAGAAGGTCTTCTTGTAATCCCGGATCTTAAAATTACATATGACTTGATATAAAGAAGAGTGTTCATTCACTAAAATGGATGAAACACATATTTTAAGTGTCAGAGCTTAAGAAATGAAAGAAAATCGTGTTTAAGGTAATTACACCAAATGAAACATGGACTATCTCTGTCTTTCTCCTAACTTCTTGTCCATCAAGAATTCAGTCTCTCTGTAGGTTAAACAGCAGGCTGCATATCTTACAGCATATCCTATCCAGGTGAAATATTACCTTTATAGTCACTATCTTATTTGAAGTCCTTTAAAGGGTTTGGACAGATTTAGTCTTTAATATTTATGTATCTAAGTTTCACAAAAATGCAAGTCTTGGTGGACCCTGATTTCTTTGCAAGCAATACAGCATTTCTGTCTTGCAAGGCTTGCACAGTACTTTTCATTTAAAGCTTTATTGGTTCTGTTTTTCCTTGGTCCTGGAGGATTTGTCTTCTTAGCTGTGGGATAAATGAGTCATACTCTTTGCTTACTTTGGCTCCCAAATATGCTTGTCATAAATGCTAGTTAGGCCAGACTATGCCTGGAAGTAGTTGATAATATGTTTGGTTACTTACCAAAAAAAAAAAAATAAAAAAGTAAAAAGGAGAAAAGAAGAAACTTAAGTGACTTGTGGCTTTCAAGCTGGAGATACAGCTGAACTTACAGCTAATTAAGGAGTATCATTAAATGCGTCCGATGTGACTACCACTCTTTTCCTTTCTGACTTGCCATGGCTAATCCGAAGCCAACCTCTGAGCACTGAGCAAATATGGTGCTTTATCAGCTCTTGCCCCAGACAGATTGCAGATGTTGGAGACTACAGCCCCTGCCCTGGTAGCAGAGAGAAGCTGTCGGCTCAGTGTAGAAACAGGTGCTCTGCCTTTAATCACAGCTGATGGATAATTTACCTGCCAAGCTGAAGCCAGTAGAAGACCTGAGGAAACATAGGGGAGAAACTTCAGACATTCCCATCTCCACCTAAAAATCTGATCATTTGATATTAGAAAAAAAAATATAAATATTTATAAATATATATATATATATATATTTATTTTTTCTCCACAGTAACTAACAAAAATAGGACAAGAGGAAATAGCCTCAAGTTGCACCAGGGGAGGTTCAGGTTAGATATTAGGAAAAATTTCTACATAGAAAGAGTAGTGAAGCATTAGAATAGGCTGCCCAGGAAAGTGGTGGAGCCACTGTCCCTGGCAGTATACAAGAAATGTGTAGGTGGGGTACTTAGGGACATGGTTTAGCAGGCATGGGAGTGATGGTTTTATGGCTGGATTCGATGATCTTGAAAGTCTTTTCCAACCATAATAATTCTGTGATTCTATATAAATAAAAAAGCCATTTGGGAAATGCAAATATAACATGAAGATTATTTTGTCAGAAAGATTATTGGAAGAAGGCTTCCAGAAGGGAAAGATGGGATGAGGTGCTGTGAGGACCCTTGGGGAGAAGAGACTTTATCTGATTGTGGCTATAGATGATATGAGCTTGTCTTCTTCCCGGAAAGGTAAAGATAGGCCTTGACAGCTGCCTGTAAATACATCCAGTGGGAGAGCAGACACAAGAGAATGGCATCTAATAGAGGTGACTAGGACAGAAAATACACAATCAAAAAAAAAAACTGGCTACTAATCACTGCAGCAGTGGTGTCTTGGAAGAGCCTCTCAGCTGAAGAAAAGGAGGGGAAGAGTTTTGAACTCAGTGCTGGGTTATGACAGAGCTTCAATGTTTGTGATGGCAGGGGGACTCTTGCTGCAAGGCTGTATCACGTCCTCCAGCTTTGTACTCTTCATTTCTACTGGAAAGAAGTGGAGATCCACAGATTAAGAAAATGCCATCTAGGAACTGAATTATTGCATTATTATTATTATTTCCTTAGTTAACTCTCCCGTGCCCTTATCTAAAGTCTTTTCAAGCATTTAAGAGCTGTAGGATCAAAAGAATTAAATACAGGACACAATTGCTGGATATGTCTCTGTAGTCATGGCCAAAGTTCTAATCTGCTTTAGA
This sequence comes from Nothocercus julius, assembly GCA_013398735.1. NCBI lineage: Eukaryota > Metazoa > Chordata > Aves > Tinamiformes > Tinamidae > Nothocercus > Nothocercus julius. Next base: position 1,216,696 of record VZSV01000019.1, on the reverse strand, counting down.
CACTGCCAGAAGATGCCAGTCACCCTTACAAAATAGCCCTTAATGAGACCTGGCTTTCCTGTGCTCCAGCCTCTAATTGGAATTGTGTTGTAAGAGACGTCAGCTCTCTGAGTGACTCAGATGCCAGTGCTACGCAGAGACCAGAAGACCCTGGCACGTTTTGCTGTCCTTTTCCACTGCCTCATGAATGTCACTTTCTGCTTGTTTATTTTTATTGTTTAATGGCGACTCACGGGTTCTTACTGAGGGTTGTATAGTGGGTATGATGATGATGGAACGCTGATGTCCCAGGGATGATGCCTGGGAACTTCAGGCCGAGAGCCTCTTGCAGATTGCAAGCAAGCAGAAGGACTGAGGTCTCACCAGGAATATCAGGCCACTAGTGACAGGGAACAAAAAGTGCAGGAATGTTAAGCGCCAGTGCTTTAGGATATGGAAACAAGCTGCATGAACATGACTCCTGGAGATTTGACAGAGATATTTTACAGCTCATGAAGTTACGTTATGAATTATAACCTGTGTTAAGATTTTTTTTTTCCATTTTAATTATAAAAGGAGAATAGTGATTCTCTCCTTAAACTCGTAATTTAAGTTTTTAATTATCTGCCTATCCAGTATTGGGCACAATTTGGTTGTGCAGAAGTGGCCTGATACTTAAGACAAACATCAGTCGCCAGCTCTGTAGTTTAGATTTTGTTTTTCGAACATTTAATATTTGAATCATTCCATTTGTTTTTGATAAAAATTAAAAGGATTAAGTGCTACTTTGACAATGATTTTAAGAAAGAGGATTATGGCACTTTAGCTTTGTGATTCTTACCAGCAGGTTCTTATGGAGAGGTGCTTTGAAGAGGTCTGGACATGCTCCAGCTTGTTTACCCAGGCAAAACCAAGTTCACAGAGATTATGCTTCATCCTGTCTGTCCCTAGGCAGTTGGTCCAATTTCAACAGTTCCTTTCTGTGGCATCTTCCTGTCATTTATCATGTTTGTATCATATATTTCAGGGGACCACACACACAATTTGAGGTTTAGACCAGAACCCCACCTTGCCTATAATTCGGTAGCCTTGCAGGCTCTCCCCTCAACTCTCTGGGGGCTCTGGATTTAACAGTGGAGAAGAAAGAGGCTTTAAAAACAAACAGCCTGCTGGCATAGTGTTGTTGGATCATCATGTCACTGTAGCCTGAAATAAATAGGTTTTTATTTAGGGAGAAGCACAGCTTCTCTCATGGGAAGGGGAAAAGCCTGATAACCCACGGCAGATTCCCGAGGCTGCAAAACACTTTTCCAGTTCAGCTGAAGTCCCAAGGGTATTAAGGCAACAGGACGGCCTTGGCCTGGCTGCTGCTCTGTGCTGCTGTTGGATGCAGTCGGCTCAACCTCACTCCCTGTTATGGGAATACATTTTCTTCAGGGATGAGGCAACTTGGACTGGTTCAGAAGGTGGGATCCTTTGACTCCTTCCAATACATCTGACATGAAAGCGAGCACATGGTTAATTTTTTGGAGACAAATCAAAACTTATTATTAACCCATAAATACTTCTGGTCATATGCTGTCATTCAGCCTTTCCAGGAGACAGAAATACAGCTAAAGCTATACTTCATATGCATATGATCAGATAGCACTTTTTTTGTGAATTACAGTGAAATATTGGCAATGTTTTTATGGCAGTATTTTTAATACAGATATTGATTTTGTTGTATTTTCAAATTTCTGCATTTCCTGTAACATTTAAACACTGTAGGAGTGATAACACCAATTTCATGAGGGAGAGAGGTAAATTTAGGTAAAGAAATAAGTGCCGTACTTGATACAAAACACAGTATACTGTCAAATAGTGACTAAGGCAGTTGCAGCTTTTTTCCCTTGGTCTGAATTTGTCCTTATAGGATAAATAGCTAATGATTACATGCTTTGACTGAAGGAAAGGCCAGTTTCCTAGTTAGCACTGCTATTTTTTTAACACAGGTAATTTGTTTACTCATCTTTTGACCTCCCTGCATTCAAAAACCATTGGTTCAGATGTGGCAGAACTTCACCAAAAACTAGTGGAAAGCTTGGACATTTTGGGTTGGAAAGTCATTAGCCTTGTGGACATACGCTTCCCTCTGTAGTGTTTTACTATTCAACAGATTGATATGCTCTTTCCAAAAATTGGAATAAACTCCCAGCTATTTGCTGCAGTCTCACAGGGCCTAGGAGGCCTTTCAGAACCCACCACCTTGTGCCTCTCCCCGAGTTTAAAGTCATGTCTCAAATAATACTTGTTTCCAACGCTGTGTTTGTACTGTGGGCTTGGAGAACACTTGCCGGTGCCTCATAATGAATACATGAAACTGCAGAACGGAGTGTCTGAAGTGCCCTTATTTTTATGTAGGAAAAACTTAGGACAGCTTTTTCTATGTACTTTTTAAGAAAGGAGAGTAATTCTGATTATACTGAACTGCAAAACAAGAAAAAAGCAGTGCAGAAAAGCTTTCTTAAGGTATTCAAAAGCTAGCCCCAGCTAGTCTGCAATGTCATTAGGCTTAGCAGGGACATTAACAAGCAGGTGTCCATTCTGTATGGCACACAGCTAGCCTTATTTGGCCAATTAATTTGAAGTCTCTTTGCTGCATGATTTACAAGCAAATAGTTAATGATCCATCTGGGCATTAAAGTACATAAAATACGCTCTCTCTGTGTTTATTGGTATAAATGATTTGTTTGTTACTCCACAGGAGCTCTGTGGCAGAACTCGAGATGAAATCTGATTCTACACAACATTTACTTCCTTAAAAAAAGCCAGTCTGTTCTTCTTTTCCTCTAACCCATCTCTTCATCTCTTGCCAGCTTCCAGCTTCTACAGTGAATAAGACAGAAATCCCCTCATGAATATTTACAGTGGAGGCCTGATTCAACTCCATGGTGTGGTCCATCCTGTGCCCTTCAAGGTGGGGAAAAATATAATAATTTATGGAATGTATCATAATGAGTCTGAACAAAGGTGCGGTGCTAAGCCTTCATCCTCAATTCTAATACTGCCTAATTTCAGAAGGCTTCATTTTGCAACCCTATTCATTTTGTTTAAACACAAAACTTCTGTGTATGCTGTCCTAAGAGAGCTTATCCTTTATGAAAAATTACTCCGAAAGTGCTAAAACATTGAATATTTCTGCTCAGACTGACATGAGAAGCTATGCAGAAGCGTGCTGAGACTTGAGTCGAGAGGCTTGAGCGGGACAATGGTAGGTTGTATGTCAGTCAAGCCAGGCCTGCTTGGGGTCAAAAGAAGCTGGAGGAGGTCAATTAGAGAAAAGACACTTCAGTATATACCTTGATATTGCTGGTGGGCCCCCAAAAGAGTCACGTTCAAAGGGCTGGATTATGCTATTGCTTTTTTCTGTTTGCCGCTGGCCTGACTATTTCTGCCTACTTATTCTGTCCTCTTCTCTACAGCCTGTGACTCTCTGCCCCAGGCTGACTGCATATCCAGTCTCATACATCAGTCTCCACCCTGAAATTTTTCACATTCATCTTTCCTGTTATGGGGCTAGCTGTCTCTTGCAATTTGGCTATTAGGAGATAAAATATGAAATCATGCAAGATGTTCTCACACAGCATCTCTATATTGCTTTCCTGGCTTCAGTTGGGTAGGAAAGCTTTTCCACAGACATTGGCGAGCTGATGACTGCTTAAACTGGAAGCAAGTTACTTAATTCGAAGAAAAAGGTACTTTTGTCCAGGAACATATGCTTTTCTTAAGAAACATGTGAGCTTATGCTGAAGGCCATTGTGCTCTCAAGTTACTTTGTGGAGCAACCATCAAGCATTTTGCATGTTATCTTGTGTCTTTCACAAGGCATATGCAAAGTATTTCTCCACATTCAGGATACAAAGAAGAGAGAGTCCTTCTGACTTTGGAATATATCCTCTCATATACATCTCAAGACAGAGGTTATCTGTCATTATACTCTGTTTAGACCTGCACTAGGCCATAAACATCCAGAACAGAGACTGAACTATTGTCTTCTTCTTTAGATGTGGACTTTGACTCCCTGAGCTTGCAAAGTGCACATATATTCTGCAAAACCCTCACCTTGGTCTTGGTCTTGGTCAAGACAACTCTGCCTCCACATTTCCCATATTGTCTAAGCCTGCAGTTGTGCTTCTGTTTGGCCTGAAAGCTTCTCAAGTGCCCATAGTTAGGTGCTGATACATGCTCAGAAGTGCTTGTTGTAGTGTGATGTGTGTGTAGGTCTCATTTAGATCTGTGCTGATATCTAGATTTATGCACAGAGACATTTGACGCTAAGGAGAAGCCTGAAGTGCTGTACTTTGACAGAGCCGTAGGTTTTAGTGACTGTTGCCTTCGGCATGATAGACTTATTGATCCCTGAGAATCCCCTGAGATCTCCTCTGAGAAGAGGAAAGACCAGACCTAAGCTGTTTTTCAGAGTAAGCCCCAGAAGGGTGTTACAACTTGACTGCACACTGCAGGATGCTCTACCCCTCCTGACACGCTAAAACCCTCAGAGGAAAGAGCAGGAGGATGTGAGTGTCTGGTCCCATGTCTCTCATGGTGGGAGTTTGCCAATGAACTTATATAAGACACATCCCAGTGGAGCTCCATCTCTGCCACTTCCTGTGGATGTTAGACTCTCTCTTGTCTGGCTTTCTTTTCACCTCTTTCCATGGTTGAGGAGTGGCTCCACTTCCTTCCCTAGAAGGGGAGGGCTTGGAAAAGATGCTATTCTTAAGTATCCTTCCCCAGTGCTTTGCCTGGAGGAATAAACTATGTGTGTCTGTCTGTCTCCTAGCTTCTCTGGTTTTGTGGATTCACACTACTTTACAGTGGTCATGGCTACTGATTCTAGTTCTCCTCCCCCTCTACTCAGCTCTGCTAAGGCTGCACCTGGAGTACTGAGTGCAGTTCTGGGCTCTCCAGCACAGGAGGGACGTGGAGCTTCTAGAGAGCATAGAGCATAAAGCAACCAAGATGATTAAGGGACTGGAGCATCTATCATAGGAGGAAAGACTAAGCGAGCTGGGCCTGTTTAGCCTACGGAAGAGAAGACTGAGAGGAGATCTGATCAACATGTACAAGTACGGGAGGGGTGAATCTAGGGAGGATGGGGCCAAACTCTTCTCAGTGGTGGCCAGTGACAGGACAAGGGATAATGTGTACAAGTGGAAACATAGGAATGTGAGGAAGAACTTCTTTCCTGTGAGGGTGCCAGAGCCCTGGCACAGGCTGCCCAGAGAGGCTGTGGAGTCTCCTTGTCTGGAGATCTTCCAAACCCGCCTGGCTGCCACCCTGTGCCCCGTGCTCCAGGTGTCCCTGCTGGAGCAGGGGGGTTGAATTAGATGATCTCTAGAGGTCCTTTCCAACCTCAACCATTCCGTGATTCTGTGATTCTCATTTTTTGCATAATTTCTTTAGCATTTAAAACCCATTAAAGAGTTCCTTACTGAGCCAGGTCAGTCCTTACCTATCTTCACACCTTCTATCACCCTGAGATAATCAATAATCTGATGTCTTGGTAAGGTCTTCAGGCAGTTTGCTGCTCTTCTGTACTCCTTTTTTTCCCCCTTAGATGTCTTTCCCAGTTGATTCTTGCAACTTCTGGTGCTAATTTACTTTTGACATTCCTGATGCATGACAGAATTAGAAAAATTGGAAGAAATGTAACTGAGGAATATACTTTGTATTAGTTAATTTCCCGCTCACAGATTGTGTCAGCAAGCTAAATATGTTCCACATTAAAAAAGGTTTTCCAAAATAAACATTTAAAAGATCTCCAGTAGTAAATATCTGATTTGAAGCTATGAATTAATCTTCCATTCTCTCCCAAAAAAGGGATTCCTTCCTAAATGATTCTATTAAAACAACACCAAAAATAATAGTTTTATGCCTATAGTATAACATTACTTTGCACTTTCATATACATGACATTATTTTCTACTTTTATACAGTTCTTCCTCTTCTCCTTTTCACAATTTACTGAGAAATATATTAGTGACAACTGGCAGGCCAATAACATAGCTAGAGAATAGTGGACTGTTGATGTACAAAGGGACAGGAGAGGCTGAGAGCAGAGACGTGGTTTTGAACTGTATGTTCTGATCGTATATGATCCTTCTGAAGTCAAGAAAGAGGTGAAAGGGAGACCCATTCAATGTTTTCAGGCAGAAGTAAAAAGGAAAAGAACAGAGACAGTCTCATAGTAAAGATAGAATTAAGTTTTGGCTATCTGCACTTTGGGAAGGCATAAGATGAGGACATAGACTGTTCTGGGAATGTCTTTGTGGCAACCTCTTACTGCAGACACAGAGGAAGCTAATAGATATGCAAGAGGAATTAAATTCGCTTGAAATTCAATTTAGTCAGAGGTCAAACAATAATCTGAGTAACAGGAGACTACAAAAACAACAGTGTTTTAAAGAAAGAAAGGAAGCTCCAACTGCTTTCAGACAGACAGGTGGGATATTATTAGAACAAATTCTGATGAGGATCTATGGAAAAATAACACATGTAAGAGATAAGAAGGTGATGAAAAATGAAGTGGATTTGCCAAGAACAAAACATATCATACCGGTTTGGCTTCTTCTTTTCCAGGATAACTGGCTTAATGTTAAAGAGGAAATGGTACTGTGATATATCACAGGTTTAATAAATGTTATAAACAATGTCATAAGTCAGATAGGAAAGTATGATGGTGATGATTAGAATTGAAGGATATTACTATATTTCAGGAGTACGGTAGCGACTCTGTCAAACTTAGGGCATTTTTCAAGGGAATGTTGCAAACCTTTTTCCTGGAGATGGTTTGATTCTGCCCACTCTAGTCATTTAAGTTAATGATGTTGGAGCTGGACTAAAGAATAGGTTCATAAATTTATACTTCAGATTAAAATAAATAAACAGCAAAGGTTAAAGTGACACTGGTATATTAGAGGGATGGTGCAAAATTATGAAAATAAATCCAAGAGAGAAAAGTACTGGATACCGTCCTTAGACAAAAAAAAAAACAAAACACACACACACACACAAAAACAAACAAACATAAAAACCTTGGTGGTGTTGAGAGAACTGACTAGGCAACAACACCTCTGCAAATAAGCCGTAAAACAACGTTAACCAGAAGCTGAATGAGTCAACAAAGCAAAGCAGTTTCCACAAAAACAATTTGTATTGATCTAGATTAACAGGATCCCTTGGTATGTAAAATGAGAGTTATATACTGAATTCTTTATTCTGTATTGGGAAGACCTTATCAAGTGCTTAAAGTTCATCCACGTTTGTAATCACAATTTTTTTTGTGAGAGAATCCAGAACAGAGATCCAGGAAAAAAAGTTTTGTAAAATACTATTTCCTGACAACGCATTTAAACAACTGAGTTGTTTCTGTAAGAAAAGACTAGAAGAATGCTGATAACATTACAGCAGACCTCCAAAATGTCAAGAAGAGAGCAAACAGTTATTTTCCATGTTCACTGGGATTACTTCAGAAAAGTAATTTGTTCAGTTTTGCAAGGAAAAATAAAAATTAAAGTACTGTATTAGGGCAATCCAGTTCTACATTAAGGAGAACTTTCTAGAGTAAGCAAGTTTTTATAGATGAAACATAGAAATAGATGATGCTTGAGAGAGCTATAAAATCTTTAAGAATATATTAAGTACTGGTCCTGGGTTTTACTGAATCTTTCCCTCTTCCCCCAGACAGATATGTACCAGTACATCACTTCAGGATGTCATTTCTCTGCCTAATAGGCTTCTTCATGTAGTGCAAACTGCTTTATCAGAGTTTTTGTAGGCCACTTCAGAGTTAACTTTTTGTTTGTGTGCATGCCTGTTTAGGGAAAGTTTTGATTCTTTGTTATTTCATTAATCCATCTGAGTTTTGTCTATTAAGGCATGTTGAAAACATTTCCTTACACCAAAAAGTTCAAGTGATCAAAAATGAAACTCAATCTGCAGGGGAGAGCTGAGTGCATTGCAGTACCCCAAATTTTCCTTTTAGTTCTGACTAGGGATAGATATATGCTTTAACTTCTTCCCAGAAATACGATGTATACTTCTGGTAGTCTCAAGCTGGATCTCACTGCTGAATATCTGAGCTCAGCATGGCATGAAAACGAAGAGGTTTTCTTTGGGAGGCATTAGTGGCTTTTAAGTATGTATATATCACAGAATCACAGAACGGTTGAGGTTGGAAGGGACCTCTAGAGATCATCTGGTCCAACCCTCTGCTCCAGCAGGGACACCTGGAGCACGGGGCACAGGGTGGCAGCCAGGCGGGTTTGGAAGATCTCCAGACAAGGAGACTCCACAGCCTCTCTGGGCAGCCTGTGCCAGGGCTCTGGCACCCTCACAGCAAAGAAGTTCTTCCTCACATGGAGATGGAACTTCCTGGGTTTCAACTTGCACCCATTACCCCTTGTCCTGTCACTGGCCACCACCGAGAAGGGTTTGGCTCCATATATGCAAAATTAACAATAGTGCCCTTTTTATATGCTACCTGTCTAGGTCTGTAGACATAAAAGCACTTATTGTGTAAACATACAATTCAACTTTAGTTTAGTTTCCCAGATCAAGCAGCAATAGAGCTGTTTCTTCTGAATACTACCCATCTAGCTCTGTGGACATAAAAGCACATTTTGTGTAAATACGTAATTCAGTTCTAGTTTGCATTCAGAGATCAAGCACATAGCTATACGGTCAAGTATAGCTATGTAATCAAATTTGTCATTTTTCATTTTCAAGAAAAAAACCCTTTATTTAACCTTCTGTTTTGATTTTGTGTTAGCTTCTACTGCATGCTATTTATTTTAACCAGGAAAACACCATAGTTCCCTCCCTCACTTTGTTTTCTGAGTGATTTACGTAATGGTTATTTTGGCTGCAGGAATTTGGACGTCAGCATTTACTTAAAAAACACTTTGCGTTATTGACATTCACACTTCTATTGCTCATGCAGTTGTAAAAGTTGTGCAAGAATTTTCTCCCATTGAATTTGACTTCTGTTGTGCTCCTGTAATTTTGTACTTTGTCTCAAATAAGCACATTTACGTTTTGAATTAAGGACTGTGTAAATCCCCTCATATTGTTTGCAAGAAATGGAAAAGAAAAAGCAATTAAACAGGTTCTTTAAAAAATTTGAAATTCATAGTTGGGAACTATAGGGCTGCAGCCAAAATGCACAGTTTTCTAATGATTTTATAGGCATAAGAAATATCTTCACAAATTAGATCATTGCAATAACTTTCTCTAATAAAACTATTTTTTCACACAAGTCCCTTTAATAAAATTCTCTTCCATCTCCCCCGTTTATTTTTTGTATTTACCATCTCCAGTAGTTTTGTGAGACTTTTACATTACAAAGTTGAAAACCAGTGAAAAACTGGAAGAAATTCAAGTTCTATCCTAGGAATAAACACTATTGCAATATGATTTACCATTTAGCTATTTAAGAAAGACCAAAGGTTGAGGTAGTATGTTAGCATATTTAATTGCTAAGAAGCTACTTTAATTGCTACTTTGAAGCTCAGTGGTTGCAGAAAAAGTGAACTGACTTAAAAAAAAAATGACAGCTCTGGCTTTAACACCAGGATACTCAATGTTGTGAAATACTTTTGAATATATAGTCCAGAGTGAAGGGAACTTGGTATCCCTGCTTGAGCAGGGGGGTTGGACTAGATGATCTCTAGAGGTGCTGTCCAACCTCAGCCATTCTGTGGTTCTGTGTGATAAGGAAGATGATTTTTCCCCCTTCCTCCATCCTCCCTCAGATGTCCAAGCAAGAGAGACTGGCCCATGATACTGGCTGTAAGCACAAGGCTAGGTGTTCAGGTGGGTTACGTTACTGAAGGCCTAAAATGCCTCAAAGGAGAAGCCAAATGTTGGGTGAAATTCCCTGATATCAGTGGTTGCATTTGGTTATTGGGTTTCGCCCTGCCAGAGGCAGGGGAAAAAATAAGGTGTAAGAGCACAGAGCTGCTTTTGACTCAGCAATGCAGATGGCAGAGGAGTGTGACCGGGAAGATCCTAGGGTTTTAACTGGCTTTTCTCTTAGAAAATAGAACTATGACATAAGATACAGTGCAAAATGATTTTTCAGTAGGAATTTTGCCTAAGACTAGCTGTTCAGTGGGAATTTAGCCTAATAGCTGACTTGCTCCTGAAACACACAGAAATGAAAAGTTCTTTCTCCATTTCTGACAGCCTACAGCTCCTGAAGAAGTGCATACAGTTGCCCTTTCTGTTCATCTTTACTCTGCTAATTGCTGCCTGGTGCTGCTCGTCCGCATCCGGGCACAGCTCAGGAGCCTCTCGGGCTCAGAAGCTGCAACACACATGAAGGAGCTACAACAAGGCCTTGCCACTTCGCCAGTTTCATCAGAAACATCTAGTTAAATCCTCAAATTGGGCTAGGTGCTTTCCAGACACAAGAAAAACCTCCTTGTCCAAATGAATTACCTTAAAAAAGTCAGATAGGATTTAACGCAGAATGAAAAAAAGTTTAGAAAGTCATGCCCAAAGTTGTGATTCTGAAAAGAGGCAATGGCTGGGGGAAATCAAAATAGATTGGCAGCAGGATGACAGGTAACTGCAGATTTTCAACTAGCCCCCTTTTTTTTTAGTATTTTCCTAGCCTCAGTGCTACTTCTTTTCAAATTAAATACCCAGTGAGTATATGCTGAGTGAGAACTTGAATCAGAGTGAACTTGAATTCACGTGGATAACTTGAATCCAGAAGTGAAGGGGTTTAAGTCAGAAGAACCAGGTCAAGAAAGACATGTAATGGTTGAGAACTGAGAAAGTTGGCTTCCTAAAAAGCCGCTGAAATGTCTCCAGCAGACATTTTGCTCATGTTTCCAAGTGAGCATGGGATTCTCAAAAGCAATTTCAGTTTATTATTGTGGTCTCGTTTACAGAGTGTCTGTATATCCTCGTGACTGCACTGAAGGGGGCTCACAAGTCATCCATTATTTCTATTGAGATAGTATACAAAATTCCCACACTGGAATTGGGCTGCATTCTGTTGTTCACAAAATACGAGTACGTGTATTTCTGAGTAACACTGAACCTCTTTGACCCTCTTCAAAATTCAGGTTGTTCTCAAGGCTTCCATCGATGTTTCCTTGCTGGTAATGGGAGTATTTTCACAGACTTCTGTGAGAGGCAGATCAGGTATGTGAGTAAAAGAAGGGGTGTGAAAGACAGGCATGCTTTGCTGGGACACAAAGCACTTTTCTTTGTTTTGGGGGAAGGAGCCCGGACCTCAAAAGTGAAGGAAAAAAAAAAAAGAAAATAAGCCTTTATTGAGTTTTTCTAAAGAACATTTTCTTGTGACCTGTGACAGTTCCTCCTTTAAACCTCTGCTTCTGAGATTTTAAGGGAGCCTGTAGCTCTCTCTTCCAGTAAATCCATTTGCCCAAAGCTCTTGCACAAAAGGCTTAGAACAAACAGTTCTGGGGCTGGAGAACAGCTCGTCAAATCTCCTCTTGCGTAGGAGGGGTCTAAAGGTTTGGCTCAATGATTTGCACATGCAGTCAGCTACCGGCAAGCAACTCTGCCTTCCCACTCCCTGCAGAGAGGCTGCTGCCTTGCCTGGAATCCGCATTTTGGCGGATTCATGATTCTTGGTGCTAACCACAGGTTCCAAGCCTATTTCCACTCAAAACAAGGACAAAGCTCCACTGATGTGGGGTGCTTACCCTGTACGTTTACACACAGTGAGAACTTGCACTGTTAGCAGATTACAGATATGAATGGAGTATGTTACAAAAAGATTACAGAAAAGCAAGCCTTCACTTGACCTGTGTTCCCATGGTATGGGTTTGGCAGCTTCCCACTTTTCTTTAGCAGCCCTTGCAAAATTTAACTATTAAGTTCCTACTACTGTTAAGTTCCTATGAAGGTTGTAGCTAAGTGAGAGAAGGAAAAATTTCTTCTTTCAAGGACAGGTGCTTGCCATCCCTGGTAGGATTTGCCTGCCGCAACATGAGTTTGTGGACTGCACACCAGAGCTTTGGTTTTCATGTGGCTTATTTAAAATCTTGATAATTGGTATCTGAAGGAAAAGATCGGTCCTTGGTATTTTTTTTTCCTCTGCATGTCACTCTCAAATTAAATTCATGGTAAAAACTCAGAGGATTTTTTGTTTGTTTATTTTGTCAGGCTCTGCAAATCCATCAGATGCTAACTTCAGTCCTTATGCGCTTAGCCTCCCACACTCATTTTTGATTCTGTAGTGCAATGGATAAGTTTTGCTACAATTAGGCTCAAATTAAAGCAGTTCTGACTGCATAGGCTTTAAAAATAAAAGACAGAAAGGAAATTTCTTAAATAGACAACTTCATAAAATAAGACAGTGAATTTTCATCAGTTATGTAGGGACCAATATAATCTGAGGACAATTTTCTTGATTAAAACTTTATTTGAAAAACTCCAATTTACTGAAAATTAAACTTACTGAAAAAATGAGTTAATTCTGCCCAGATTCATTTCCAGCAAGAATCTTTGATTGGGACCTGGAAGAGCCAGGTTCAAATACTTAATCCAAAGCAGGTAAAGCACAACCCTGCAATCTGGGCTTTTCTTCGGGTACAGATACTCTCTAGGAGATCTGGTGAAAACTCAGAAAGATTTCATTTTCTACCCACTCTGCAAAGTATACAAATGTCCAGTTCTTTGAAAAGAGAATAATTCTGGTTTCCTTGCAAATTCCTTGGATTTTAGAGTGAGACTTTACAGGCTTCTTGAGCTGTTTCAGATAATTCTCTGGTAGTTGCTTTTCCAGTTTGTGTCTAAGCTCAAGGAAACATTAGGAATGTGTGGCTTGTTTCATAACTTTTTGACTTTCCTCTCGGTCTGTGCTGATAGGGCAATCAGAAAGATCAGCATTTTCACAACTCTCTTGACCCCTCTAGCCTGAGAAGTTCATTGGCAATCTGTAATATCTGGAGTGTTGCTGAAACAGAACAGCTTTATCTTTGACAGTGGCTAAACGAGGCTAGTGTGTAACAGCACGAAACACTGGTGCTTCTTGCAACATCAAACCTGACACTTTCACACATGTCGGCTGCAGGATGAATATTATCTACACCAGAATTTCTTAATCATATATTGGTCACTGAGTTCCAGAATGTATTAATGGGAATGTGATTTCTGTGATGCTCCCGAGGTAACATGGGTCCTCTCTCTTCACAATTTCTAGCAAGAACATGGTCTAGCAAGAACTTCTTGACCTAGGAGTGACAGAGAGTTAAGCTCCAGCTGAACCCCTGTCAAGATGGAAAGTCTAATCACTTCTTGCCTGGAATCACTTTTCTACTTGATTGGAAGTACCAGATTCCTACATGGGAGTGGAAGACAGGCATCCTCTTTCCCTCCCACTGCTGATAGCCTGCAATTTCCCTTGAGTGCTATAAAGTCAAATGCTAAGTTAAAATGACACCAGCTGATTTACACTGCAGCGTCCCTGGATCTAATGCAGTGGTTTAGGTTGCTGGTGCAGCTACCCTGCCACGAGAACTTCCAGGGGGATCCTACTGACATCTGTGCTGGGATCTGGGGTTTTCAGGATATTGCTTGGAAAAGGCAACGTGAATAGTAAGATGACAGACTTGGTGTGTGCTATCAAATTATTTAGGATAGTCAACACTTTAAAACACTTGGAGAGTGCTACAGAAGGATTTTATTAAATCTTCTTATAAAACTGTCTGATAAAGTGACAGATTTAAATTTAGTGTAGAAAAATGCAAAGCCATTTAGCACTTCAGGGAAAACAGTGCTAGCCATGCCGGCTGCTGGCTTTTTCACCAGCTACTAGAATTCAGGAAACACACATAGATATTTCTGTGAATAGCCCTCTAAAAGCAACAGTTCACAGCAACAGTTCAGTCATCATGAACACTCTAATGGCAATTCAGGAATTATTAGGAAAGCAACAACACTAAAATCAGCATGATTTTATGGACTCTTAAGTTATTACACTAAAGCAGGCACAGTGGCATCTTAAGAGTGCATAGTTCTTGCCCTCCCACCACAAAAGAAATACAGTGCAGAGAGTGATCACAAGTATGAGGTAGTTTTGTTACAAGACTCTTTGGCTTGAAAAAGCCTGCAGGGATCCAAAGATTCATGAATGGCAGTGGAGAAAGTGAGTAGAGAAAAGATGTACTCATTCTTTTTCACATGATGAGAGATAAGGACGTCAGCTAAATTACTGGGTGGCAGATTAAGAAAAAATAGCAGGGTTTTGCATTTTAATCACAGTGTGATTAATGTTTAATGATTAATGCACAAGTCATTACCATGGATGTTGTGGAGGCAAGAACGATAAAAAGATTAGAAGGGCAATAGAAGAAAAAAAGAAGGAAAAGTTAACTAGTTACTACTCAGTATGATTATCTGCTTATGACCCTTTTACTCAGTGGATTCATGAAGCACTAATTGGAAAATAGGACAATATATCCAAATCAGATAAACTCTCTATTTGCTTCATTCATTTAATCGTTTAATAACTATCTACAGCTGGCCATAGCGAGAATTGTCTCAGGGACTGTATGACTCCTGGATTTGACCACATTTCTCAATTCTTCTGCCACATTGGCTCTAGCAAGTGATAGTTTTATGCATTTTTATTTTATTAACCCATAACCTACCCTACAAAATAAATGCAGATATATGATCACACTTTAATCAGAAACTTCTGGAAAAGTGAGGATTAGTTTCACTGGAAACACACATAAGATGCTATCCAGTCTGCACATATCAATATAAAGGAAAGTGGAAAGGCAGCACAGTGAACAGGAGACACGAAAAGGTTTCAAATGCACATTAAATATTAAAATCAAGAGTCTCTGCCTAAAACTGACTTTTTTATTGGACACCGTAACAGAAGGAGGCTAAAACAATTTAATGTGCTACATCCTGGTTATCATGAGAGGACAAAGACTTCTGTTTTGCATTTTTGGGAGCTTCTTAGAAAGATTACTGGCTTAGTTTCCTGTTCAGACTTCCTGAAAGACACAAGCAGTAAATGACGATAAAATGAAGAGGTCATCATCAGAACAACATTTTCTCTTCTGCTTTGACTTTTCCTCAAACACAATAATTTGGAGGAGTTATAATAGTCAGACAGGGTGCTGCTTGTATGCTTCAATATCTACACGGCACGTAAGTTTGGAGGAGGAACATTTTTCATCTTTGTCATGTGCTGTTTATAAAAGAAGGCTATGGACATGTATGAAAGAACAGCTATTGCTCCACATTCCTCACTAGAAGTTTGACCTGTAACGCAAGGAAAAAATAATGAAATGAAGATTCACCTCTTGTTCTGCATGTGATAAAAACACTTTTGCATTAGGCAATGTTAGCCAAACATTCAACATTACATGTGTGCTTTAATCCTGATTTAATTTTTATGAGTGTTTCTAAGCAGACAATGTGCTTTTTATGATGTTTGGTGTTATTTTATTGATGTTATGATGTTTATGAGCCAACTGCTGGCTAGGACCTAAACAAAAGCCTATGGAAGTCAATGGATCTCTTCATATTACAGACTTTGGATTAGATCTGTATATAGATATCCATGTGAAATTGTATTATGCAGCTATTTCTCATCACTGCAGCCAGTATAACAGGAATATACATCTAATTTTTCTATATTATTGTAGGTGACGTGAATGTGGAAAGATAAAGATAGTTTGTCAAACTGATATGAGCATGAATAACTGATAGTTATATAGACCATGAGAATAATAGAAAATGCAATATCTGCCATGGTAAACTTAATTGTCACTTCCGAGTGATGCTGACTTCGAGTTCATTCCTCTGAATAGTCACAGGAGAGTTATTAACAGTATTTTTGTGCATATTTGCACTAGAAGCAAAACAAGAGGCTTTTAAATTTAAAACATTCTTTTGAGCAAAAGCCATGTCATGAACAAAAGACTCTCATAGTCATTGGACAGGCTGACCAACAAGTGCTGCAGAAACTATCTTAGTAAAGATTTAACCTGAACTCCACTGTTTAAAGCCCCAAGCCATGCAAGGGATAGCATGGTGCTGTATGTCCTCATCTCCTCACATAACTCACATTCTGTCAGCTGAAAGTTACTTCCTGTTTGTTTTGCTCGAAACATACACACATGGCTATGTTTAAATTGTCATTATAGCATAACCTTGCAGCTGTTTTATTACACTGTGCAGAAGAATCCCATGACATCAACTATACACATTCATTCTCACAAACAAAACTTTGTAGTCTTGTTCTCAGTGACCGTTAAGTCACTCTGCTGTAAGGGTAAAAATGTGAATCCCTGTATCAGAGTAATGATCAATTTGTTTAGGATAAGTACATGAACTCTTAAGCAACTAACCTTATCAGACTCTCTAGACTCAGAAGAGGCATATGCTATGTGGCTCCCTTTAGTTCTGGACATTGGGCATCTGTACGGTGAATCTGAATAAAGGAAACATATCATTTTCACCCTCAAACTGTGGTTTCTTTTCCAAAGAAAAGAACATATTCATATACAGAGAGGTGCTACTAGACACCTACTACTGAGGTGTTCCCTTGTCATAGGGCTCTTGAGTTTTGAGACCTCAGGGTCAGTGGTATGTTAGGTTGTAGGTGTCTTTTCACAAAACCATGCAAAAAAAATATGGAAGGCAGAGGGAAGACAAAAATAGCTGGAAGCAAGGTTTATATTCGTTCCATAAATTGTGGTCTTCACCACCACAGCTTGCTCAGGAAACCTAAAATGCTTGGGGCTGTCATGTGCTTTCAGTTGCCGTGTTGAGCAAGAGTTTCTGTTTCAATAAACTATTATTTTCGGTGGCTTATGTGGTCCCATTACTGTAGTATCTTTACCTTATAAAAATATACCTTGCAGAACCTCTGTGCAGAAAACTCAGTACCATCCTCATGGGAATCTAAAAGACAGAATGATGGGTAGTATATGAGCTATATAGTGGGGTTTCCAGTTCCATTTTCCATTTCAGTTTCAGGGGAATCAAGATGACTTTATCTCTGGCATCTCTAAAGATAACCTCTATAATCTATCACTTACTCTGCTTTTTTGACCTAGTTGGTTAACCAGTGCTCAGCACTCTGTGGGTTGTATCTTCCTGGAGGAGGATTTGATGAAGAACTTAGATACCTTTGATGTAGTTCTGTTTATTCATGTTCTACAAATGAAGTCCCATTTTCTGACCACAGAGAGCTTCACATAGGAAAAAGTGTCTTTATTCAGAGTTCCAAACCCTATGACAGTGAGTATAATAAGACTAGTTTTCAAAATTTAGCACTAAGCTATAGATTAAAAAGTAGTTGTATATTGCAAATTGAATACAAATGCTGTGTATCTGCTACAGAGCATCCTGACAATTAGCCGCTGTTTGATTATCACTTTGTTTGAACAGCTTTCAGGAAAGCATCATAGCATCATTTTGGAATGGACACTGCCATTTCTCCCTGCTTTAAACCCAGTGGGCTCACAGCAAAAAAAAAAAAAAAAAAAAAAAAATCAGGAAAAGAAAACATCACTTGCAAGCCTGAAAAATCAGGCTGCCTAACAGAACTGTTCTGTTAGAGAACAGCAGAAAAAGCATGAGTTCTCAAAAAGCAGAAAGCAGTATTTTGTTAAACAAAAAGCTGAGAACTAGACTGTCTGCAGTAACAGTAACTGTTAAACAAAAAGCTGAAAACTAGAATGTCTGCAGTAATAGTAACTGTTGCCAGAATCACTGGTAGCTGGCTGGAGAACAGAGGAAAGGCAAAACAAATGTCCTTAGGGTCCTCCCTAATCCTGTAAGATTTGGCATCTATAAGGCTGTAAACATTTCTTGAAAATGACAAAGATGGTAACTATTGCCAATTGGAAACAAAGGCCACAGAAGGCAGTGCTGACTTGACTTTTTACCTTCTGTTTTTATATACATGACACCTGGCAGGTACATATATTAAAGAAGGGGCACTGAGTCTCTCTGTTGGACTGAGGAAGAGTCTAAGAGGAGTCTGTAGATATCAAAAACCTCAAAGACTGAAATTTCCAGCCAGACTGTGAACTCCATGGTACTTGACTATATTTTGTGGTTGCTCCCTGCAGCCAGCGCTCCATGAGCTATCTTGACATTTTTCATTGCTTGCTGCTGGTGCTGCAGTTTCTGCATGCCCATACTGTAGCGAAGAGGAGTGCAGGCTAGTTTCTCCTGCAAATCTCTTCCAGAAGTCTCCCTCTCTGCGTCAGCTACATCTAGTAAAGGCATATAATACAGGACACAGAACTATGGGCTTGCAGAAAGTAGTCCTCCTCTGTTCCGGCTCTGCAGCAAATGGGAAAATTGCGACAGAAAGGGACAAGATTCAGTCTCAGAGCCTGCATTGCAGCAGGACTTCCAGGGAGGGGGTGGACAGGGTTCAGAGACAGTGTGACCGCAATGACAGTGTTCGCCAAGCATAGATTTAAGGGCAAGCGGCATTAGCATAGCCTAAGGGGGCTATGACACTTTTCTGGTGTATATATCCTGTTGGAACTGGACACAAGATAAAAGACTTACGTCTTTTAAGCACTGGCCGCTCCCGCCATGGGGTTGTGACTGTGTTTTCATGTGCAGTTAACACGGTGCGAAATCAAGATTGTGAAACAGGGTGGAAAAGCTCCAAGATGAATAATCAGTGAACTTCAAGACAAACTGTCTAACAGGAAACACCTAATCTGAACCCTAAACAAAGTATGGGGGAGGGAGAGAGCAAAAATAACAGATTTTTAGCTGTAATTAATAGAACAGAAAGATGTGTTCAAATGTTAACCTAAAGAGGGAAAGAAGCTGACGACAGCATAATAACTTATCCCTCTACCCTTCTGTGGGGGCTTCTGAGAGCAAACCTCACATATATAGCTGTATATATAGCACATATATACCCAGACATATACGCCATATTACACAGGCATAGCAGACCAATAAGATGTTCTTTTTGCTGACCTGTGCCCCAGTGTTTTCAGAAGGAAGTTGGAAGAGATCAGATGAAATGCCAAATTTATTTAGCATATGAAATAAAATAAATGGGAGGCAGTATTGCAAAATGAAAAGTGAAGAGCTCCAGTGGGATTCTCAGCTTATTAGTAACGGCCATGATGATTTGGGGGTTTGTCAGTTCTTCAGTTTGTCACAGGAGTGGGGTGGAGATGCAGACGTTGGAGGGCCTGAAGTGACTGTGTGTTCTGTACTCCCATGTCCTGAATTTACTGCCTTTTTTTTTTTTTTTTTTTTTTTTTCTGGAAGCCAGAAGACTTCCTGGCTGCTTGTGGTATTTCAGAGCTTCCATCCCTTGTGTGTAGTCAAGGAGAGCATAGTCATCATGTTCAATTATTTTTAACCTTTAGCAAGGGAACTCCTAAGTAAGTCTGGAACACCAAAAAATGCAAAAAAAAAAAAAAAAAAAAAAAGTCAGCTTAAAAAAAAAAAAAACCTTAAAAAGACCTTCCTCTGTAATAGAGGTTTTCTCCACCCATATTGCTTGGATAGGCTTTATCTAGACATACAGTTCAATATACAAATTATATATTAAAAATTATATTATTTTGTAAGCTATATTTAAAGTTTTTGCAAAAAGTACATATAGTATTTTGCATCCTACAATATTCAAATCAGCTGATGGCCTGAAACGTAGGGGGTCTTTCAGAGATGTCCAGCTATTTTTGTTCTCAGGAAAGTGTCATTTCTGGCTCAGCCTGTCAAGACTTACACCAAACTGCTGCTCTTAACTTAAGGGAGTTTGGCTGTGGTGATCAGTATGTGAGTTTGCATTGCGGATGGCTGAGGGCTTTTGGAAATTAGTTGGATTCAGAGAAGCCTCTGGCTTTATTGTGACATCTCATAGGCATTTTGAGCTCAGACTGAGTTGAGGCTGTTCAAAAATACTGTACACTTTCGCAGGGGATATCTGGATGCCTGAATCCTTTCAAAAAAGACATCAGGGTCATCCAAGGTTATCCAAAGATTTACAAGTTCTTTACACATCTGTCAAAGAGCCACCAGTGAAGAAACAGCTTGTGCTGAATTTCTTCAAGAAACAGCTTATGCTGAATTTCTTCAGATTGTTACATTCAATAAGAAAAGTAACTAGCCAATGGTTCATTCCTGTAGATGGAACAATCCATATTGCAATTTATAGTTAGTTAATTTACATTGTAATTTCTAACTATCTGCAAAAATGAAGGTTTCTTTTCAAAATGTAAAAGCAAATAAAAAAAGGAAAGCTTAAAATCCTATCTATAGTTAGGTACAGTATTGCAGTTTAAAGCCAATGCTACATCAGATGAAGAGGTGCTATCACTTACTTGTGCAGTTTAGACCCATGGCTTGCATAATTAATATACAGGATTTCTTGACTACTGCTGTTAAATTTTTAATCAGTGGTGTAAAAGCCTTTATTATATGTGACATTGCTTCCAGAAGCAATGCCTCTTTTAAGATGATTCAAAGTTCTACAATTTTCCTGCATCTTGCTGGTGTCAAACAGCAAGTCGAAACCATCCAATGATTCCTTTCAGATTGCTGTTTTGGGATTTATCAAGGAAAATCATGGTCAGCCAAGATAGAGTATCTTGAATGCTTCTGTTAACTTGGTTTTGAACTTGTTTTTTCTACTGTATGTGCATGCCAAATTAATGATCTAATTTGTTTCAGGCAGCTCTGTACGTGGCTCCTCAATCAAACCTACTGAATTTGCAGAAGGCAACCAGACCAGGCATCACTAGTTTTCTTCCACTGCTTTGGGAAAGGGATTCATTGGTCTGGTTTGGCTTGGTTTGGTTTTGCTATTTTCATGAGGAAGAAATCTGAGACTGAGAAATATATTGTCATATGCAGAGCGAAAGTATTGGTTTTACTGATCTCTTTTTTGTTGTTTTTGTTTTCTTCTTAATTGTTCCTATTAAAGAACCTCTGAATGATAATAAAAAGTCATGCTCATGTTCTGTCTGTACTTGTTTAAGATGTATAAAGCTGTTGGCAGGGGGCAAGCGGAAGGCGAAAGTTTTATCATTTCCTGACTTTTTCATACCAAACCAAACGAATCCCTTCCCACTCCGTTTCTAAACAGGCTGCAGAGATTCCTGGCCCCGGCTCATTACCAAGCTTCAGGAAACAGATGGGGTTTGTCATTTTGATTTGTGTTGCTTACCGAGTTTTCTTATTTGTTATCGTTTATGCTGATACAACACAGAGAGTAATTGCTGTTCGCGGCAATGAGGTCAAGGCCCTTCCTTCAGTTGCTCCAGATTATCAGCCTCCCAAAATCCTTTGAATGTGCGTTAAGCAAACTGCAGAAAGAAAGCCAGAAATATCTTAAAAATTAAGTGCATGTTTATTGCTCCTTTTCATTATCTTGTTCATGGAGGTGTTCAAAGCTGAAAGGCTTTGTTTGGAACTGATGGTGTTCAAAAATATGGGCTTTGTGGCACAGGCACAAGCATCAGCTCTGTCCCATGACTGTTCCCTTCACCTGCTTGTCCCCTAGCAGCGTTTTGGCTTGCGCTGGTCAGTGTTCTCAGAGAAACACCTGGGCATGGTATAGGGACTAGCCTGGGACAGGAAAGTTGCAAAGTCAGAAGTAAAGCTAAGGCCACTGATCTGAAGGCAAATATTGTTTAGCCACATGGAGAAAGAGTTGAGAGAGCCTGTTTTTATTTATTTATTTATTTATTTATTTATTTTTAATAATTTGTGATGCGGGTCTATAGGGCAGTTTTTAATTTTGTTCTTGTGAGAACACTAATGTTCTTGTGAGATGACTAATTGGATTTCTTTAGAGGATGTGAATGCTCTGAGAATTTGGGAAATTTTTAAGCATACTGGAGACTTGGGGGGCACCAAGGGAGTTGCTCTCAAGTTGAATGCTCTTTTCAAATCTAAAAATATCCCCAAATTGAAAAGAGAGGAAGACTGTTCGGCAGTCTCTTTCTCTGCTGTATATGAACTAAGGAATTAAGACAGGGACATCCCACATATCCCCTGGAAATGAGGGAGAAAAAGGGAAACAGGGAGAGGCAACACTATCTCAAGAAACTTCCAAACAATCTCATAATTTGTTACTCTCATGCAGTGAAAATGCCCGTTTCCAGTTCGTAAGGGTTTTATAAGCATTTTAAAAATATAAGCTATGCATGGGTTAATAAGGACTAAGACTTGAAAGAGGGAGGAAAAGTATAAGGTAGGGAAGAAAAAGGGTGCATAAGAGAAGGATTGATGCCAGAAACTTGGGGCACACAGTTCAAAATTTAGCCAAAATATGCTGAGTATTGACAAAGCCACTATATGATTTAAGTAGTGCCTTTTATAACCTGGACAATATCCCTTTCTGTTGAACAGCTGGATTTCATATTATGCAAAAATTATCTCATTTAATTAGTCAAAAGTGTTGTTTAAAGTGGTTTGATGTAATTCTGGAAGAAAAACCTAGATTAAAATGACCATCATTGTTTATGTTTTAATTATGTAACTTCTATTTCATGCTCACTGACATAAAAAGGAAGAACTTGGGCAACTTTTCCAGAGGACTTTTTCTCTGCTCCAGGAATCAGACTAAATGATAGCATCATTACAACTAACTTCTGTAAAATCAAGGCACAAAAATAGTTATATTGGAAATTAGCTAATCTATTGATGGAGCTTTGTCCTACACAAAATGAACAATATACCACACTCTGACCTATAAAATAAGAAGAATTCACTATGTTACGTATAACAAAAATGTAGCCCATTATTTTCAGTAAAGATTTTTGTTGCACGTTTTTATGCAAAAATATTGGCTTGTTTAGCATTGTGGCTATAAAAAAAAGTCCCAGCAATCTATCTCCAGGAGAAGGCACAAAAATACATCAAAGAAGTGATGGCTTTTGTGCTGTGTTTTAAAATAAAAGTAAAATCAATTATATGATTTATAAAAGTAAATCTCTCTTCTACTAAATCAGGTTATTTCCTTACAATTTCCATCAATAATTGGGTCAGCTAGCCACAAAGCACGTTTCACTTCCTCTTCAAGAAAGTTCTTTGATGGCTTCTTAGAAACGTACATCTTGTTTGCTCTACACCTTGCTCTATATTGGGACCTTCCAAAATGGCTCATGTTCTTCTTGTAGCCATCACCTTCTTTCTGTTCTCTTTTTCTCTTCTTTAACTCAATTTGCTTTTTATTATCTTAATACAAAATTCCTTTTCTTTTCTTTTTTTTTTTTTTTTTTGTCCTTCTGCTACTTTACATGTTCATCTGCTACTTGATATGAAATTTTAAAGACTTCAGTTTTGGGGGTTTTTTTTGGACTAAGTACTGTAACTTCTTCAAAACATTTTTTTTTTCTGTCCATTTTAACTTACTCCTTTCTGTGTTTTATTTTGCTTCTCAGATAAAACTATGCACATACCGCACTTCCCCACCCAGTTCCTCAGTTCTTAACTAGTTCAGATACGTTTTCCTCCCTCTTCATTTTTTTTGGATTATGTTTGTACCCTCATTCTTGCTGTCTGGCTTCATCCAGCCCCACTGGTTTTGGTCACTATTAGAATTTATGTACTCTGAAATTTAGAAACCATGAGTCATTTGTTGTTGATAGCTTATTTACTAAGTACATTTGGAGAAAAATTGTGAGCTGATGGACAATGTGAAATTCCCACAATACAGTGTTCAGGAGAGACTTCAAAGATTTAACAACCTATGACTCTGAAGATTTTGGCCTACATGGAGATTTCAGCCAACGTGTTCCCTTGTCTTGTGGCTGTTGGTGCTGAAGTCCGTAGAGCAGTAAGACCCTCCTGCCAAGGAACAAAACTTGCCTTTCCCTTTATTTACTCTACATTGAAAGTGGATACTACTAATGAGCGAGGGAAACCTCAGCTGCCCATGCCCATCTGGCTGTGGGTATCTAGGCAGCAAGAGGCAATGAGCACATGGGAACTAAACTTGCCAAAAGGCAGGAATGAGGCAGAGAAAGAAAGTATTTGATAAATCTCAGAAAAGAAGCTGGGGGATATGGCTGGGAACTGGCAGGAGATATGAGAGACAGGGCAGCCTGGACATGGAGCACAAGGCTGAGTGAGAGAGGGACTACCTGCAGTTAAAGTAAGACTTGCAGTAAGTAGTTCATATTCAGGTGAGCAACATGAAACAACTGAAAGTAGGTTAGGTGGGTAGGGCAGAGAATCTGATAAAGAGATGTTTTTGAGGAAGATGGAGGGTGGGACTGAAGTCAGTGGTCCAAGAAAATAAAAACTATAGCAAGGAACTCCAGATGCATCTCATAAAACAGAGAGCTGGTGAAAAGGTGGCAGATAAACCTCAATGTAGATAAATATAAGATAATGCATCTAGGAAAAAAAAATCTATACTACGCCTACAGAATTCTGAATCAGAACTGCTACTTGTAACTCAAGAGAGAATTATTGAGTAATCATTGACAGTCTTCTGAAGAACTCAGTGTGCAGTGGAAACTAAAAGACCTAACCAAATGTATTAAAATTAAAACAAAAAGCACAATTTTGACGAAATACGGAACTTTGGTGAACCTGTATAGTGAGCACTGTCTGAAGAATTGAGTATTGTCTGGTATCCATACAATATACAGGTGTACCAAAGAATTATATATCAGCAAAATGATGATTAATGAGATGGTGACTAGTTGAGGAGAAGAGGGAATATGATTGAGGTTTACAAAATTTTGAAGGCAGTGGAAAAAATGACCGGAAAACTTTTATTTTCCAGATGTTATGGTACTAGATACGTTCATTGTAACTGAAGAGTGGTTTAAAACAAGACAGTGCTTTGCACACTTGGTAGTGACCTTCTGGGAAGAGTTGCTATAGGTGGCTGTGTCAGCAGTTTTGAAGAAGGACTAGACACATTCATGATTAGCAGCTCCAAATCAGATACTCTTGGGGTAGCCCCTATCTCTGCCGTGGTGTTGCTCCCTTGTCTGCTCGTGCCCCTGTGGCTGGCTCTGCCCCCGGGCTCTCTTGCTGAGAGTGCCTGGAGGCCTTGCAGCCGCCTTTGGAGATGCATGGAGGAGGCTCTGCTAAGGGACGGGCTGAGCCTGCAATTTGTCCTGGCACCAAAGACAGGGATTGCAGTGCCTGCAGGGGTCTGAGCCAGTGGTCTCCAATGAGGGTTTCAGGGGTGCTTTGTAATCTCCTCTCCAAGGACTCTGCTTCAGCACCACTAGCAGCTTCAGCAGGGCTGGCCTGTTCATGCTGACCCTGTGCCGTGGAGAGGTGCCAAGGAGAACACGGGCACATCAAGGTGCCAAAGCCTCCTGGCAGTGGTGTGCCTGGAACGCTCTTTTGCAACTCATCCTTCTTGTTGGTCCACAAGAGAAGCCCAGATTTGCTCTGAAGCCCAGAAAATGTTGGAGTGGTGTCACCAACCCCTGGGCAGGTACCAGTTTGCTGCAGTGCGGGGAGGGGAGTGACACCATGATAGGGGCAGAATCTGTGCCCTTTTTCCAAATGTAAAGGCAGGAGGAGGGGAGAAATCAGTGACAGGGGAGCGCCATTGCTAGCAGATGCCAGTAATTCTGCATGAGAGGTTGTACTAGAGGAATGCACCATAGTTAGTGCCATGCCATCTCATGCCATCCCTAAACAGCACCTCCCATTGCCATGGCTCGGGAGCTTACTGGGCCAAATAGGACATTTGGGTCTGGTCCAGTAGGGCATTTCTTCCATTCTTGGATTAACATTATCACAATTAAAATTATCAAGATTGTAAAATTAATGACTCAGAATTATTTATTGCTTGAAGTTGCTTATGTTGTCTTAGTATTTTCCCTTTTGCATGTGTGCACTGTAATTATTTTGCCACATGTTACTGTACCTTCTAGGAAGACTTTAGTTCTGTTATCAAGAAAGAAGCTGCTCTCCTATAAGGATCTTGTAGTCTGGAACATTTCTTTTTCTCACTGGAAATTCGAAGAACCTCCCCATGCATTGTTTCCTGTCTTGTATTCAAGCTCTGCTTAGAAAACATTCATTTTCACATGAGATTCTTTATATTGCTTGCCATTTATTAGCTAGCTCTGACCTTGCCATGTCAGTCAAGTTCTTTCAGCTTATCTAGTTTATGCTATAAATTTGGTCAGGACAAGACTGAGTGCTAAATACAACTTTTGTTCCGTATAGCTGATGATAGCAACACCAAAGGAGGAGGGCATACCATAAATCTCTCTGTAAAACTTACATGTTTCAACTATCTTAGCATCAAAAGCCTCATTAATTATCAAGTATATTGTTTTAAACAATAAAAAGCAGGAAAAAAACAGGTGAGATGCACGAAACCCAGGAACTAAAAGTGTTTGCCATTTCTCCAGAGCAGGGGGATTGTTGAGGACAAGGGGTGCTTAAGAAATCCAACTTTAGGAATGAAAAGAAACATCTGCCCATGGGTCTCTGCTGCTCATGCTTATATGGGTCATAGAGCATATGTGGGCAGGACCCAGGCTTGTCCCAGAGTGTAGCTCTGAGGTGAACCTCACTATTGTGGACAACCTGGGCATTAGCACCCTGTTTGACCCACCCTACAAAATATTATTAGGTATTTTAAAGAGTAAAACAAAAAATCAGTAATATCACATCTTGTCTAGAAAACAATCTTGAAATGTCTGCAAGCGCTGACACTGTTTTTGTGTTTTTTTGTCACTGTTACATTTCTTTCTTTAATGTGTGTTACAAGGAGAGGCAGGATGCCTAGCAAACCACAGGGGTATTAGCACAAGGTAGGTACCATTTGAGTAATATCCCAACAGCACACTAAGCAACTGTCATGCTGCACTGATTGCTGGCATGCCCTATATTTGATGAAGTATATATTAATGCCTTTGTGTAACTTCACTTGTAGTGAAAAGCTCTTGAATAAGAAATACAGAGAGTTTTCTAATGACCTGCTTGCATTATTACTCTTTCACACTTTCAGTGAGGACCGGTTTTTGTGTAAGCCACTTTTTTTCCTAGGTTTTCAAAAATATTTGTAATGAATCAAAGAGTATTTGTAATTTAGTCCATCTCCATTGAAAATCATTTATATTAATTTCAACCACAGACCATTTCAACTTTGTGTAGGGTAGGTTCTCATAAACACGGCATAAGACTCCTTCAGCTATTGCGTTTTAAGCAACACCATTGCTGCCTAGCTTAGTTCTGTGCAGACTTTCCTAAAAGTATTTTTCAAAGACTTTCTTTTTGTCAAGTAGTCACTACATTGAAAACATGCAGAAAAGCCCATCATTCTTTTGTGGTCAACTGTTTTGTAAAAGAGAGTGTTTTGTTCAGTTTTCTTTTAAGCTGCTAGAAGTGAAGGACGTAAGACTTCAGAAGAGGAGTTATATTGTTATTAATAATATTATTCATAATATTACTACTATTAATTATAATAACTAGTAGTATCATGGATGGGGTTGATATTAATAAATTTCTTAGCACTTTTAAATATTGTTAAATATAGATTGAGATTTTCTATGCTCTAGTCATCTAAGTTTTAGTAAAGATTGTGAAAATTGTAAAAGAAAATTTTAATAAGTTTTAATAAAGAAAAGTCATGCAACTCAACTCCATTGAAAAATTTCTAAAAATGAGGTTAAGGGAGAAAACCCAATATTTTAAAGAATCTAGTTTTTGCAATCTAATATTTGCATGCTTTCGAGCCTGGAACAGAAACATTGTCAGGGATATTTTGCTTACATTCCTATGCAGATTTGACCAAGTTATGTACTTGGGGTATTTCATTTTGCACGCGCTCAGATTTGCTAAGAGTTGCCAGCTAAGGCCACTGAAGAGTTTCCTTCTAGGGTGTTTTAGCTGGTTTCTGTGTACCCTCCTCAGTTTCTAAGGCATTGGAAAGGAAGGGGTGTGTATTGCAACATGCTGTACAAAACCGCTTTCCAGAAAATGGAGAAAATTCTGGGTCCCAGGGCTACCAACCCCAGGGTCAGTAAGGTGAGAAGACAGCCTGCAGCTGCTCTAGGCAAGGCCACCTTAGTTTCTCCCACATATCAGGGTACCTCTGGAAGCTGCCCTAAACCTTCGCCCCATGACAGCAGCACACTGTGGCCACCAGCTAACTGCTTTGGTCACACTTTTTCTTGCACCACACTCCTCTGGCTTTCCTAATGAGCAGATCTCTGAGGTTACTGGCTGGGATGCACAGCCATCAAAAGGGGGAACTTACCAGTCATAGAAATCTCTGGGTGGGCCTATGCCTCTTCGGTATAGTGAAAAGTGAAAAAAATATGATGTGGAGTGAAAAAAACTAACTCCTTCCCCTCCTCACCCACTATATTGGTGTATCAGTAGGCAAAGCTTCTGACTTAGCATAAAAGTATGTGCCAGGTTTGTAATGTTTTCTGTAAATTGAAACGTGTCCTTGGAAAGTTGCTCTTGAAGAAAGTGAAACAAGTTTGAGAAGTTTTCATTAAGTGGAATTACAAGAGGAAATGCTGGTTTTGTAAACTGCTGGATCTGGTTGGATGCAACCCATCAAAATTATAGACACCATAACTTTTCTTCAGCTCTATTCTTTCTCTTGAGCTCTTTTATATCATGCGCCTTATTTGTTCCTTTTCCCAAGAACGCCGTCATTCTGACACCATCCGCTGCACTGCCTGCTGAGCAACATAGCACAACGCTGCACAAATGCAGGGTGGGGAGACAAAGAGAGGCTGAACTACTGAACTATACAAACAAAAAGGACTGTTCCAGCTCGCCCCACATTTAATGTGATTTTCCACCCTCAGTATGTCTTATTTGAGAAAAGAAAAAGCAGGCTACTGATTATCTGATTCTTCCTTCCACTCTTGGACTTCTGCTGAAGAGCAAGAATCCAAAATCAGAAGGAAGGGAAGCTCACTCATCATCTGAGAGCATAAGGGAGCCTAGAAGAGTTCAGACTCAGACCTCAGCACCCCATTTTCTCCAGAGACATAAGAAATGCTGCTTCCCATGCTATCACCTTCTCCGCTCTCCAAAGATTGGTCGGGGCCCTGTGCATGTGCACGTTGCGGGGAGGAAGAACAACCATTACAGTCAGTAACTCTTTGTCATCAGAAACAAGTATTAAAAAGCAGAGTTGCTATGTGCTTTTCAATTCATTTCCAAATTTTGCGCTTAGCACTCACGAAAGATTTATATCCCTTTAGCTCCCTTCTGACCCGACATATTCTGTGATTCTGTGATATTTTTTTATTAGCCATGTAATGGTTTAAACTACTCTCAGCTCTAACTACCAGTATGATACCAGCTGAGTAGTAATCTCTAGTCCAGGTTTTTTCCTGCTCTCAAGTCCGAAATTCTGGTCATCCACAATGTTTAAAGCAGGACCCATTCAGATGCTGATTTTGCACCACCTTTAAGGAATATTCCAGAGGAAAAATACTAAGAATGGCCTGCACCTTCTCTTTAGTTTTTGTTCTCTTAAACTAGTTGCGTCGCTCAGTCTCTCAGGCTTGGATATTTCTCATTTCAGTGTGGCTGCTTTGAGCTGCAGAAACATCTAGCAAGCAGTGGTGAATGGGGTGGTTTTGGATCTCCTAGAGAGCTCAGTCACCTTGAAGTGAACAAGAAATGGAAAGAATGAAAAAGCTCAGTGACATATTTCTTGCTTTTTAGTTCCACTTGCGTGTAAAACAGTGGTTAACCTCTGAGTCAAGGCTGTGGCTGCTCTTTGTAACTCTCCACCCCAGTGCCACAGCAGTCTGGTGACATTTAAATGATTGATTTGAATTAAGATTCTAGTTCAAACATTTGCCAGAAAGTTTCTCGGTTGCTCTTTTGCAGAGGATCATGAAGGAATTTTACTTAAAAGCACAGCTTCACTACACCTTACATTGATGTTTCTGTTCACTTTTCTCTGTCTCCATGGTATGTTCTTAGAAATCTGTCCACCAACTTTAATGTTAGCATAGTTTTTCAGCTTACCAACTTGCTTTCTTCCCAAATCGTTGTTTCTTCAGCTCTTTTTCTCCCTTCTGATACAAACTTTTTTTCTTTTTCTTTTTTTTTTTCTTTCTGTTCACTCATCACAATAATATTATCTTTTTCTAAAGGTTATCTCTGACTTCCCTGGGGTCCTGCAGTCAGGTCGTGCTCAGTTCTGGCTTTTCTATTCCTTAAAGAAATCTGCATTCCATCTGCATTCCATGTTCTGTCGGGCAAAGGTGTATGTTGTAGCTTTTTCCCATTCCTTTGCATAATGGGAAGAGACATGACTGGGATATAGTATTATAAGAAAGATTAACATAAATAATACATATAATGGTAAAGCTCTGTTAAAAAGGTAAGGTCCTTTCCAACCATAATGATTCTATGATTCCATGACATTAGAATCAGAAAACTGCATAAATAAGTGGATGGAGTTTGGCACTCAAATATTTACTATTACCTTCTATGTACTGACTTAAGCCCTTTGGACTGACTTAAATACTTTGGAGAAAAAGGTCTGGGTGCTTCAGAGGAACCCGTTTTCTCCAGCGGGGTGCTAGGAGGCAGGAAGGCTGCTAATAGCCTTCTTACCCTATCATCATCGAGTGTGTCTGGCATTTCATGATGATTGCTTCAGCTGTTGTTGAGACAAGTCAAATTATTTACAGGATTTCTCTGTGCAGTATTTTCAGATGTTGCCAGTATGAGTACTGTACAATACAAGAACTTCAGGTTTTCTCAATGGGGAATGAACTGACTTGACATTGTGCCATGAGAAGACAAGAAAATGACATTTTAGTATAAGTGTGTTCTTAAGTTTAACCTTAACTCTGTAAGTTCATCAACATTAAACTAAATAGTTGTTTTACTACTTTGAATGGCTACTTATAGGCATTCAAATAACCCAAAGATTTCTCATTTTGTCCGATTTACTGCAAATAGCTCAGTTAAGAAGCTTCTGTCTGAGTCACTAAAATAAAAGCTTGGCATTAACAACACAATCTTCTGGCTCAGGAGATTTCTTACGGGCTCTGTTTTTCTACATCTAAGAAGACAAAATCAAAGAACTTCTCAGGAAACCATAGCCTAAGGCAGACCCAGATGACTCCTGCTTTCCTTACTTTGTTGCTCAGCAGAATCATGACTGCTTTTGCTACCAAAATACTAATTACCTATCACATTAAACTTCATCCTAAAAGCATTATCAGAAGTCATTCATCACACCAAATCTTTTCTTACCAGGCAACGTCCTGTTCAAATCATATGCATGAGCTATTTATTATTGTAGAATAGCCCTTCACCTATGCGGTCCATCTGAGATATGTTTTGGGGCTAAGGTTCTTTTCAATTTCTAGCAGAGCCACCTAGGTGATTTTGAAAAGTCCTTCACCATAGGAGAGGACTGAGAAAAGTAATGGGACTGTTTGCTCCTACCGGTATCCATGATAGCACAGCGCCAGCTTAGGCTAAACTGTCTCTTACTGGTTCCTGAGCACTCCTGATAAACAGTCTATTCATTGTTGGCTGGTGGCAAGCTCCCTCGAGGAAGTGTGTTCGTAAAAAGTTGATAGTGACAAAGCTCTGAAAGAGAAGTATCAGGAAAGGCCACGAGCTCCGCTCTCCTCCAGTTCGTTTGCCTTCTGCCCGTGAGCTGTCCTTCAGGACACCTGGGTTTACCCACGTGCACCTGAAGGTACCGTGCGTGCCTGGCCTTTGGGGATGCTCTGGATGACGTCCTCCACCTAAGCTAGACACCACATTTCACAGTTACTGCCTCCACAGGCTGGGAAGCTCTGCCTGGATGATGGCCCTGGCAGGACCCACATGACATAGTATTAGGTGCGCTCAAAGTAATGTCTTTGTTGGCTAAGTTATTCTCTCTGTTCTGCTTCTCTCATGTCAAATGGGAGCCCTGACAGCCTGACTGCACATGCAGCCATCTCTATGGAGAGAGAAAAATCATGTGAAACCTGGAAAAAAGACAGAGGACACAGGGAACATAATGGAAAGCAGAGAAGGAAGTATTTTGTTTATTTTTAAGATGTATGTCATTTATTTTGGAACATGGCTTACTGTGACATTGGCAGATGTGTTTATCATGGGTGGACAGCTGGTGTTCATTACCCAAATCCAGGCAAAATAAAACCCATGGCCAAATAAATCCCTGACTGCTCTGCTTTACAGCAACTTTCACATCACTGTTTGTCTGCTAACATAGCCGAGCAAGGGCTGTGGGAAACAAGGTTGTTATGTGGGCATAAGAATACCCATGGCAATGTTCTTTCCTCTGCTCCCCAACCAGGGTAGTCATTGAGTGACCGCCAGTAGGACAGAAAAAAAAAAAAAAAAGAAATCCAGCACGAGAGCAAGAATCAATGGCCATTTAAAATAATCATTTTTATTTTTATCCCCCCATCTCCAGAATGCCCATGTATATCTATACACTTCAGATTTATACCAGTAAAAAACACAGGGTGAATGTCTCCGTAAGGGAGAAACGACAGTATTGTGGGAGCTGGCACTGCTTCACTGCATTTGCCAACTCATTTCCACTGACAGAAAAAACAGCTCATGAACTACTTGTGTATTCCACATTACTGTTTGCTTTCTCCTTGCTGAGGAAAAGAGCAGCTCTCCAGGCAATGGAAAGTTTCAGCATAAAAAAAGTTGCTGCAGTATTTTTAGAAGCAATAAGAAATTACTAATTCAAAATATAATGCAGGTCATGAGGAAATTGTCTTCTTTTTCTTCTGGAAAAGATCCATTAGCAGGAATTATAATAAAAGAAATAATGTAAAATGCACAACACTTACTATAGATGCTGCAGGCTGTTCAGACAGGTCTTAGGGCTGGATTCATCTGCAGGTCAGAGACGGTTTGGTGAACTCTACCAGTGCTCAGGTGGGCTTTAGGAAAGCCTGAGAGACCTACTGGGGGCTGCAAATCCTGAAGGTCTTGGCCTGAAGGGAGGGGGTAAGGAGGAATATGATGTATAGCTGGGAAATAGGAAGATGCAAAATGTAAGGAGAGGAGTTCATGTATATGGGGTGGGAGCAATTGGCACCGCTTAACTGAGAACAGCTCAGGAGAAAAGGCAGGAAGGAAGGGATGGGTGGAAGAAAGCTGGAGCCTGTTTTCATTTCTTCATTTCTGCTGCGGGCTGTAAGGCAAAGACAGGATTTTGGAAAAGTTGTTGTGCCACAGTGAGTGGGTATTCTTCCAGTAAGATGAGAGAAAACTGCAAAGTTATTCTTACAAAGTCTGAACTAATGTTTATGTTTGAAGGACATATGGAAGAGAAAGGATGGAAGTAAAAGTCTTTGGGTAGTGCTACGTTATGAATACCTCCAGTGATTAAGCACATATTAAGAAAACAGAAGTGCCCTGATAAACATGCTACAGTGATGGAGATGACACAGGAGGGGCTCCGCTACAGGCGAGCTTTTTATATGTGTAGTAGACTGCAGTAAAACTCTGTTGCATGGCTGTTAAACCTCTCTATTTTTAAGGTGAAACAACCGTAATTTGAGTTAATATGCTGGTACAGAGCAAAAGCTATGCCATGACACAACCATAACGGTCTTCTACTGAAAGAGTTTTTGTATTTGTTTCCCTCTGTGTGCATTGCTAATCAGATGACAGAAATATGGTTTCTACTTCTTATTTCCAACCTGACTCTCTTTATTGTACTTCCTCTTTGCCTTTGGCTCCACTTTTTACTGTTTACGTTTAGGATACACAGGGGTTTGGATGAAAAATTTCTGTGTCAAGACTTCCTTTTGGACTTTTGACAAGCACTGGAGAGCAGTGGGTAAACGCTATTAATAGAAAAATAAAAGGTCTTCTTGGGTGGTAACAATAAACATGACTTTTGAGGCATTTTTCCCAAGAAGCCTAAGAGTATCAAATTTTTGAGCGAGGGAGCATGTTGTAATTCCAGCTGCATTCACCACTCCAGATGATTACTTAGTTTTTTTTCCTAAGTTTTCCTTGCAATTAGGCTGTCATTAGATCCATATTCAGTTTGTGCCCAAAGCTTCTTATGACTAATCTGTTAAAAATTACTAACAATGGCAGTGCTATCTGCAAGATTATTTGTTATGACAATTTAGCAAAAGCAAGTTGCGAAAACAGACAAATCGAAGTTTCTGAAAGAATTCAGTGGCAATGCCTGGACATCACCCTGGGGCATGCATACAACAGATGGAAAATTGACATAATATTAATCAAAGTATTCTGCCTAGTCCCTAGAAGGATTTGAGGCAGCACTTAGCACAGAGATTTACACTCAAACAGTTAGAACTCAGTCCTATGAAAGGCAGTGAATTTTCCTTCAAACATTATAGGTTCATGCCCCCGTCATGGGAAATCAACTGCTGTGGAGAATTCTCTTATTTTCTCTAGAGCATTACCTTTCATATATCTGCTACTTTGATTTTCTTGCTTTTTTTGCCGCCAGCAAAGCAATAGCTCAGATTAAAAAATAGGCCAATATTTCTTTTTCTGTCTTGAGTTGTTGTTAAGCCACCGCTTCTACAAGTGATAGAGGAAAGCAGCTAAGTGCTTTCTGCCTGTGTTTAAAATGACTTAAATTTCTTTCTAATCTGGGGAGAAATCAGCAATATATCCCAGTGTTTCCTGAGGGAGAGGTTTATTTTTCAAAGCTCATTCCACTGCAAATTACTGCTCCTGAAGATTCTTCCTTTTTGATCGCCCTGTTTCAAGATCTGCTGTAATAATGTGCATCCTTTTTGTACTGTCCTAACAATTCAGAAAATATTCTCATATGGATTTCTTCAGGCCACCTTGCTATTCCAGCATAGCTGTTGCTTTTGTTCATGTAATTCTAGCAAGGGTCTAACAATAGATACGCAACCATTATAGTTTCTCCAGTGCAGCCCTTTTCTTGCTGGGAAAGTAGGAGAAAGTTGAGTTTCTTTTGCTCACAAATCCAGGTTCCTTTTCCACACGTTGCCCTTAATTGTAAACCATTTAAGAGTAATTTCTGAGCGCACATTGCACACAGCAGAAATTGGAGAGCTGCTGCGTGATAAACAGCAGACAGGTTTTAGTCATTACAGACGAGGACATTTCAAACTTTTGCGGACTGCACATGAAGGATAAACTCTGCATCCATCTTACAGCCTTCACAGCAAATCAGTTACAGCCATTTCAGTTGCACTTCTGCTGACTCCAAGAGCTTTAACCCACAAAACAGGATAAGATCTTGAGGTGGCTATTTGTCAGATACCAAGTTGTGAAACTTGATTTTCATTTCACTGACTCATGTGTTGTCTGGCTAGGGAAGCTATCACTTTCTTTGTCTCTAATGAGCCTCCACCTCAAGGAAGTCTCGAGGAGACCAACAATAACCTTGAAGTATTCCGGGATGTGCCTTGAGAACTGCTTTAGTTCAAACCAGAACTATTGAAGTAATGACAGTAATGCAACCACTAATGATTTACTTAAGCAACAAAGTAGTAAAGTCAAAAAAGCAATTTTTTGGACCTGTTTGGTCATGCTGAGACACAGAAAGACTACAGAGCTTCTGTGTGGTGAAGAGAAAAAGGAAAAATCCCCAAGAATTGTCAACGTTGCTCTCAGGAGACATGCAAAATGGTCTCAGAAAGGATAAAATAGAAACACACCCTATAAAGAAATCCACAGAGAAATATTTACATGGTTGGAAGGCAGGAGAAAGGTGTTGCTCCTAGCATGGCCCCCATTCTGGGTTACAGGGTGCAGTCACAGAGCTGCAGGGACTCCTCCATATAAGCTGCACTTCTACATGCAAACATATAGAATTAAAGATCTGCCTTTTTTTTTTTTTTTTTTTTTAAATGAACACTTAAATACCTTAAACTACAATTACTGAAGCTGATATATGAAACTGATTCATATATTCATGTTTTTCACTTATTTAGTTACAGAATCACAGAATGGTTAAGGTTGGAAATGACTTTGAAAATCACAGGTTCACCTAGAATAGGTTTCCACGTCCAGTTGGGTTTTGAACACCTTCAAGGATGGAGGCTCCACAACCTGTCTGGGAAACCTGTTCCAGTAATTAACCACCCTCACAGGAAAGAAGTGTTTTTTGGGTTCAAATGGCATTTCCTTTGCTTCAATCCGTGCTTGTTGTCTCTGGTCTGTCACTGGGCATCACTGAGAAGGGTCTGGCTCCATCTTCTCTACACTCTGCCTTCAAACTTTGTTATTATCAGTATTTATACACACTAGGAAGACCTTCGCAGAGCCTTTTCTTTGCTAGGTTAACCCAGTTCTGTCATCCATTCCTAATTAAAAGATCACTTGGAGATCATTTGCTCTACCCAAGACAAATTTGCTTTTAGTGCAGACAAATATACTTGACCAGATGATGAAATCTACCTCCTTTTTATGTAAACAATGGGCACTACACGTGAACAAGAAAATATGCTTCGGGTTACTGCCATGTGTTTGGTAGAGATCTTTGTAGGAGTAGCACTAAAAAGCACTACTATGATCACAATGTGATGGCTGTCTTCTGTTTTTCAGCTGCTATCCTGTCCTCCCAAGAAGTGCAAGCTTTCTGTTTGAAGTCCTTTAGGGGAAAGGGTGCAGACAGATAGGCAGCTTCTCAGTTTCGGTCTGGACTTTGGGCTTGGCTGTGCACCTTGCACTGAACAGGAAACCCACCATCCCTCTATTTAAGAATTTCTGGAATGAGAATCCCAATAGGCAGATGTTAAAATGGGTGCGTTCAGACTGTAGAAGACTCAAAATTGTTTTGTGTTTTGAAAATCTGTAGCTCTTGGTACTACAGCAAGCTGCAGCAAGATTTAATTCAGTATAAATAGATTATGTGGCAAAATCTTGCTTTCTATTTTAGTGCAGAGTGTAGTTGGAGGCCTGCAGCTAGCAGCATCCCCCAGGGGACAGTACCTGGCCCAATCGTCTTCAAGGAGAAGAGACTGGGAGAGCTGGGACTGGTTAGCTGGAAGAGACTGAGGGGGGATCTTATGAGTGTGTAAAAATATCTGAAGGGAGGGGGGCTTCAAGAGGTGTCAAGAGGATGGGGCCAGACTATTTCCAGTGGTGGTCAGCAACAGGAGAAGAAGCAATGGGCACATACTGAAACACCAGCAGTTCCATCAAGAAATGAGGAAAAACTTCAAGATGAGAGTGACAGAGTACTGCAACAAGTTGCCCAGAGAAGTTGTGGGGTCTCCTTCTCTGGAGATATTCAAAAGTTACCTGGATGTCACCCTGTGCCCCGTGCTCTAGGTGTCCCTGCTTGAGCAGGGGGTTGGACTAGATGATCTCCAGAGGTCCCTTCCAAACCTCAGCCATTCTGTGATTTCATGATTCTTTCCACATTATTCTATATTAAACTTCAAGGCCAGAGAGATCAGTGTAGAACTTCAGTGGAGCAAGCAGGAGTGCCTTTGTACAAACAAGTGTGGCATAAACACTGTTATCAACATCTGTGGGGGATGTGGCAGAAGCTGTGACACTACGGAGCAAGTGGAACTGGTTACTCCAAAGTTCACGCTGGCGTTGCTCCGAAGTTCTGGCATTGCTCCAAAGTTCACGCTGGTCAGTGAGCACAGAATAATAGGAGACACAAATCTCTGTCTTAATGCTGATTGATTTCTGAACCAGGCAGACTAGCTGGTGGCAACCTGGCATCGGACCAGGGGTCTGAGCCTCGAAACATGCCCCAAAGTCCTGGAGTGGGAAGCAATGACAGGCTTTTTCCAATTCCTGTGAAGTCAGCACAGGGTACACTCACACAGTTATCTATATAATCGGGTAAAAGATTGAGTCGTAAAACTACGACTCAACGTTTACCCTACAATTTGGGTAAACAGCTCTACAGTGGAATGAGAACAGATGTTAGGAAAATTTTCTTGTCTAACTTCAGTCTTTCTGATATTAGGTGTTTCATGATAAATTCATCTAGAATGTTCCTGGGAAACTCTAGGAAATATCCCCTGCTCTGAGAAAATTACATACTTCAGTATTGAATCACAAGTTGGCAGTAATGATACTTGCGTATGCTCTTTAGAAGTGTTCTTTGGCTTTTATATGAATATTTTGCCTAAAATGAAACACCACAAAGTGCTTTGGGCTTTTTTACTTTAAAAGTAAGTTGCAGTTGTGACAAATATGAGACACCAGAATTATGGAAATAGTGATGTGTGCCAGATCGTACAAATGACCTTTTTTTATCTTTCACCACTTCTCAAATAATAGATAGTTATCCACGAGTGTCACTCTCTTTGAGACCGACGAGTTTCTGGTATGTGTCCTGTTCCTTTGGTACATGTTTAAGAGCCTTCCTGGTTGTTGCTAGCTACTGGAAAACACTTCTTACTCTGACCCCTCCTGTGTCACCAACAAGAGTACGGTTCACACAGCTTAACCATAAGCCTTGCTGTTACCCTTCAGGTACTGTGGAACAAAATACTGGGTACAAATGCTTGGAGTGTTCCAATTTGCAGCTGGTAAAGATCACTATAGACTATGAGAAGAAGTGTCTCAATGTTAGCCAGTCACATGAAAATCATTCTTGAGCCCAAAACAGTTAAGGTAAAAGCAGATAAAAGCACCCATTTCCACAACTAAAACTGACATGACAGTTATTATTATTTATTTCACCCTTCTTATGCTATTTAGAAAGCATTTCACAGCTTTACTCTTTGGGAAGTCCATAGCTATAGTAAGCTCATCATCCTAATATTTTCTCCATGGAAGGCGCCCAGAATGAGAACCCCTCACTTCTTGGAATTACCGTAAACAAAACCAAGACGGAAGGGATCTAGCTCTTCTACCTGAAAAAACCTCAAGTTTTCCCTTTGGGTATTGTTTGTCAAGTCTGGAACAGCGTGGCTTATCTACCAGATAATCAGTTAAAACTTTCATTTCCACATTTTTTTTTTTTCCAAACACTTAGCAAGCTGACATTCCCTTCACATTGGTTTGGGTATGGGTTAAACCCCAATGTGAAGCTTTTTACATTTGTTTTTGTAATACATATTAACACGTATATTTCCTTTATCCAGCATCTAAATAGAATAAATGCACATGGATCTTCATAGATTTCAATAAGAGCAGGCATAGGGATAAGCAATAACCCTGAGTACCCTCCAGACCTTTTTTGAAGAAGTGGCTGAAAGTAAATTTAAAGTCTCCAAATTCAAGGAGAAAAAAACACAGAATTAACAACATTGGGCAACAAAACATTTCCCTAGAAACGTCTATCTGAAAAAAAAAAAAAAAAAAAAAAGATCACATGTCTATGTTTGGATATGTTTACTCGGGCTCCCCAACACAAGTGAGCACCATATAAAGCCACTATCCTGACACAGAATGAAGAAACTAGTGTTGGAAGATACTGCACCACAACTGAAGGGACAGCTGGTGAAGTTGTGCCAGGGGTCTCAATTGCGCCAAAGGAGTTTCAAGTTTGATATTAGAAAAAATTTCTACCCAGAAAGAGTGGTGAAGCATTGCAATAGGCTGCCCCGGGAAGTGGTGGAGTCACCATCCCCGGCAGCGTTCAAGAAATGTGTAGATAAGGCGCCTAGGGACATGGTTTAGCAGGCATGGTGTGGAAGAGCTTATGGTTGGACTTGATGATCTGAAAGGTCTTTTGCAACCATAATGATTCTATGAAATCAGAGTAAAAGTAAACACTTAGAAGCCTGAAAGCGAGTTAAGCTCCACTTCAAATGCAGAAGCAGAACAAGTCCTGCCATGGGGTAAGCGAGTGGTTGTCCCTTGAATATCCTGTTCAGAACTGGGAGTCCATGGGTGACGAGTCACCCCCTGAGCGAGGCGGCTCATTCACCAAGGACTTGCTTCCTTGGCCCACACAGTTTCCTGTGCACGTGCAGATAAGTCCTGCACGCTGTGGATGCGGATGTGCAGAATCCGCTTACTTGGAAAGCTCAAGCAGCCCAGCCTGTGCCTCTGCGCAGCCTGCCCTGCATGCCGGCACGGCCGCCCGCCCCGCCG
>VZSV01000019.1:1164638-1176309 GCA_013398735.1 Nothocercus julius | reverse complement strand
GTGGCGGCGGCGGCGGCCGCTTCGCGGGTCCCGTCTCTGCGCGCTCGCAGTGCAACAGCAGGAATGGAACAGCCTAAAGCGGGCTGTAAAGCCCCGTGCTCCCCCCAGCAGCAGCTGTTTCACAGCTGGGGCCCAAAGGGGGCTTTTTCAACCGCGCGGATGGCGGAGGCTTTGGGCCGGGGAGACGCCCCTGCGCAGCTGCCTGCGGAAAACATCCGTATCAACGAGCTGCTTTGGGGCTCTGCACATCCTGGATGGGGCTCCCCGTCCGCTTGTGCCGCCGCAGCTTCCCTGCCACGGTGACCAGATGCGCCGTGGATGCCTGGGATTGAGGGTCGCGTTAGTGCTCAGCAGCAGCTGGAATTTTGGGCGAGATTCCATTCCTGGGACTGGAGCGACATGCCAGTCGCGCTTCCTTTTCGGTCCTCGGACGCTCGGACCTTCATGCATGTGTGGTTTGGAGCGTGTGTGCGCGCTTAGCCACTCCAAAACGAGACAGTGCTGCTGGGTGAAAACCTGCCTTCCACATCGGC
This sequence comes from Nothocercus julius, assembly GCA_013398735.1. Classification (NCBI taxonomy): domain Eukaryota; kingdom Metazoa; phylum Chordata; class Aves; order Tinamiformes; family Tinamidae; genus Nothocercus; species Nothocercus julius. Next base: position 1,175,776 of record VZSV01000019.1, on the reverse strand, counting down.
TCTGGAATCCGAACGTTTGGAAGGCTGAGGAATTGCCGTAAAACCTGCAGCAGGAAAAACAGTTTTTGTAACGCTGAATCCTTAAATCAATCTTTAAGCTAGAATTACCTATTGCTCTCTCCTTTTTTTTTTTCTTTCACTAGACATTATTGCTATTGTTTTGCTTGAGAATGATGCATGAAATTTAATATTTAATTTAAAATCATTTTATTGATGAAATGCATGCCTTTATTTGCCCAAGCAATTCTGGAACTCTGTTTAACCTGGCTTTCAATTACACTTGAAAATCGTTAGAAAGTAATAATTAACTTTGGACTTAAATATTCTTGTTAAGTATGTATTGCTTTGTATTAACAGGTAGCAAGGGTTGAAATGACATAGAAAACTGTGCCAGCAAAAGCTGACTGCAAAATGAACTCCTGTCACTTGAAGCTGAAATGAGGTACTATTTTCAATGGTTTTGAATAACATCACTCCTTCTAAGGTAATCTGGATGCTCTAGTTGCCTACTGTTTGACAGGAGGTAGAAATGAGTAGGATAGGTGGCTTTTTGTGGTGCTATAATAGAGTGGGGGCCAGATTCATAGCTCTACAGATAACTTTTTTTCTTCTGTGCTTTGCAGAGAGGTGAGGGAACATGTATTTTTTTCTGAATGAATGTACTTTGTTCAGAGTCTAGATTTACAGTGCTTTATACTTTGTGTGTCTCAAAGTTTTGCTCAAAAGGATCTAATGATTGCAGATCTCTGTGGACAGTCTCTTATTTGTGCAACTTCATTTTATTTAACACAAGGCCTGGTACAACAGATTTTCTTTAGGGGTATCTGAGTTAAAGACTCTAGTTTGTAGCTATAATTCCAGTGTCAGAATACAACAGTTGTCATCCAGACCTGCCTTTAGAGGGTACTTGTTCACCTTTTTTGGGATGTGCACACCCCTGTAATGTGATCCACTACATTTTTGCTTTTATATTGACTATGTTTGACAGGAAAGTTAGGATAGCAAGAAAGAGGTAGATGGAAAATAAGCTATGATCTGCTAGAGTAATTTATCTTGCTTTGCTTAGCTCAGAGAGGCTTGATAACAAGAGGAGGTACAGCAAGGAACGGGTGTGAATGTAACAAGATGTATGAATTGTTTTTTGGTGTGTTGAATCTTCTCTTCAAGTGGTTAGTTCTTGTGCCTTGGGGCAATTGTCCATACTTTTTATTTCCCACAGTTTCAGTGTTTCAGTTAAACTTTATTATAAAGTTTTATTTAATTTTAAAATAGTTAATGCAACTCACATGTATAGGTGTGTCACTAAATTAGGGCACGTTAAACCTCTCAGCTGTTCTGCTGTTTGCAAAGATAGTAAGTAGTTACCTTTAAGTCATTTTTCCTCTGTTTCTCTCTATGGCTAAAAGACACAGTCACTTCTGTGTATTTAAAAATGATTTACGGGTGAAATCTTTCGGAAACAAAAAATCTGGGAGACAAAGTTGCAGTTATGCCCTTTGCACAGCTTCCTGAAGGACTCAAAATATCCTTAAAACCTGTTCTTACTTCATTTAAAGTTGGCAGTGCACCGATGGCAAGTAAAGGGCAGGTTCTGTGAAGAGAGACAACCTGTAAAGAGCAAAAGTCAATATCTTAAATTAGGTCCACATATTTTCTATTGCTGTTTACATGATGTTCCTTTTAGTCACCTGGAATAACAAGTTCTGTTTCAACTATGGGAAGATAAATATTAGGAGAGTAACTTACGAAATCAGGAGGAACTTTTTTTAGTAGCTGAGACAGCAAGGAGGACTGGTTGATTTTGTTTGCTTATTTCTTGAAAGACTTCACATAAATTCTTCCTCTGAGTCCAGCAAGCTTTGAGGCAAAACGGGTTTCCAGACTAAGTGTATATGACAGTCTTGTCAGTGAAGTTGCCATTGGCTCTATGCAAGTGAGATTACTGAGCTTCTGTTGTGTCATGAGACATCAGGGCATTTCATGTTGCTGTGACTGAGAGCTAAAGCTGTTAGGTTCGTGAACAAACTTGTGCTTTTTAAGCAAAGTTTCCTGTTTCACATTTGTGGATTTTGTGTAATGTTTCACTCGAAATCCTGAATGTTTGTACAAGCCTTGTGGGGTCACCTAAGACCATACTGACTTGAACAGAGTACAGCTCTGTGTACTGTCAAGTATTGCAAGTGCAAAAGATTTTTTTTTTCCTTTTTTCGGAGTCTTATTTTTTTTTTAATGTTTACAACTTTGTAAAGAACAGAGATTTAAGTAGGTGAGCTTTAGCATACAGCTTAGAAAGACTTTCATTCTTGGTGTTGGAGATAAGGAAGAGGTGCAAAAATGTAAAGTTTAACCTGTTGGATTGTTTACCCTAAGCTTGGGTACTCTTTGTTTCCTCACAGTTGTTAAATTTGTTCTACTAAGTGGTTACTTAAATCTGGTTTGGTTGCTTGCTTTGTCACTTATGTAATTGCTCCTTGCTTTTGACAGAAACATCATTTGCCAAAGATTTTTTGCTGGAATGTTGTATAAATCTTTACTGCAAGAGTTTTTTGTGGTGGTAGCGGTAGTTCTTTTTTTCTTTTTTTTTCTTTTTAAGTTTCTACAGTATAAATAGAGGAATGGGTCTGCCTATGTGTTTAGGATGTCTGTAGAAAATCTGGTTTTGTATGTTTATGTTGTTGTCCAAATGATGCATTTGTTAAATGCTTCCCCCCCCACCCTTCTCTGCTCTTTACAGGTAAACTAAAACTTCAAGAATGATGATCATCTCATTGGCAAGTTTCAGGAAAAGGACACCTCAGGCAACTAAATAAGGACTATGGTATGGGTGCTATGCCAGATAAACTGTCCAAAAGAAGTTAATGCTTAGTGGCTGTTACGTGCTGCTATTGAACTCAGTGTTGTGTGTCCCTCCCTACTCCCCAGCACTTCTTTCTGTGAATGTTTTGAGAGAAAGAGCTGATAGGCTTATTTGTCTTGGCTAGAGTGAGTTCTGGGTAAGCCAGGGTCACGTCTGCTCTTTGGGGAATATGCCCTTCTCTTCCAACCCATTTCTAGCTGAGTAGGTGACAAACATTGCCTAGAACCTGTGCAATGTGCACTGTGCAATAGACTAGAGCTCTGCTTTTGTGTGAGAGGGGTCAGGAGGCAGAATAGACCTGAATGGAGGAAAGCAGGAGAGCTAAGTGCAGACTTTCTAGGAGCTGCTGGAAGGGGATGGGTTTAGGTCAGCTGGCTGACAACAGTGGCTTGAGGAAGGGCTCTGATGATACCTGCAAAAGCAGGGCCACGTAAGCGTGTGCAGGACGTGGTTAAGATTCAGAGGTTTTGTGGAAGCATGCACCTGGGCTCAAGGGCACTGAGTTTCTGTTCAGTCATGTCTAGGCTGGAGAAGTCTGCAAACAAAGCTTGAGCTGTGAAGGGAATTTACAGTTGTTGAACTTTTTGTTGCTGATTTGGGTGCGTGACTACAGCACATTCACTATAGCTATGGCTTCTTCAAAGGCTGAAGGTGGAATTGCCTCTTTTGAAGGGAACACAGGTGCCTGCATTTCACCTTAGCGTTATGGTGTGTTTGTCCTTCAGCAGAGACCTCTGAGCTCATCTGCGGTGATGTCAATTGTACCAGCACGGTTCAGGGAACTCTTCAACCCTGCAACTGTGTCTGCTGTAGAAGTGCCTAGAAGAACATATTTAAGCTTGATACATAAATCAGACAGTATAATTTAAACCACTTTATGCTAGTATATCTTTGTCTGTGCTAAAGCTTTGTGAGTCTGTGTTTGTAAGTGTGTGTGTGCGTGCGTGCACTTAGCTAGGCTGACAAAAGAAAATACACATCAAGCAAGAGTTCCTCCAGTGGAAAGCTGAAAATAATAGGAAGCTGAAAATTGAGCAGCCTTCTGTGGGGACCAATGAGTGCTGTAGCTGAAATCTTTCAAGGCAGGGGCTAAATGTCCAGACCCATTTTTTCCCTCCTCAGGATGACTATTGCTTCTGAATTTTCAGAGTAGTGCAGGGTGCTGAAGGCAGTGTGGTTTAAACATTTTTGCTGTACTAATGGAAAATATTTCTTCCTTGCAGCAAAAGATGATATCTGCATTCTTGCTCACTGTCTATTTAATTCTAGTGATGTCTCCGTTCAGTGCAGGTAAGTTACAAAGGTTGTTAAAATTGCCATTTTAAAAACAGAAAACACTTTAAGAGACAAATTGTGTGTAGCTGGTAGAAAAGAGTTACCAATATTAAATAGTGGGTTTGGGTTCTGTTTGTTTTTGCTTCATCATATTGATGATATGCCAGGTGCTTCCTTTTAGACTGAAGCTGTACTTGACATAGAACAGCTTAACATAAACATATTTAAATCTAGTCACATTCATTTGAAGATATTGAGGTTTTTAAAGTCCTTTGTATATTTCATGTAGAAAAAAATGGAGATTAGAGTGCTCAAAGTTAGTTGTTGCATGCCTTTTGTACGAGATATGCTTTGTGTCTAGTCCTGAGAATAGATATATATGGCCCATTTTATTTCTGCAATTAATCAGTATTATTTTTAATGGCAGATTAAATTTTTCAGTAAAGTTTAAAATTAAATAATGGTGGATGTCTTGCTACTCTTGGTATAAGTGGTCTAACATTAACAGATCTGAATTATTTGATCGTCCATATGGAGCTACTTATGAATTTTTGAATTAATTGACAAGCAAATTAAGGCTGAAAACTGTCTTTTGAAATGGAAAATTTTGGCTTTGCATTTATACAGTCACCACTATTTTTAGAATCTCTTCAGTCAGAATTTTTGCAGTTCTATAGTAACTCAGATTTGCACATATATGCAGAAGTTTGAAAGCTTTTAAGATTTGCTTTGTGACCAAATGTCCCACTCGCCTATGATAACCTGGTATTCTCCAAATAGTTTTGAATTGCAAATTTGTGTTCTTGAATACTTCTTGCACTATCTGTCTTTCCTCTTTCACCAAAATTCTCTAGCCAATTAAAAAAAAAAAAGCTTATATCTTATAAACTTGTTACATGGGCATGGTTATAAAAATGCTGTTTACACTTGGCTTATTGCTCAGTGTGATATTCACAGCCATCTGTGCCATTTAAAATACATGACAAAGGGGAGATAAGTTGCAAAACTAGCAAGGAGGTAAGGTTCATAGACTTCACTGATGTGCTGTAATCTTTATTTCTTGTTTCTCAAGTTAAAATCTCTTTTTCCTCCTAGCTTGTTTCTGACTCCACCATCAGAACGTCTAGAGTTCTGTGAGGAGCTCTGCACTGCTAGTGTTTATGCTATTCTACAGATGATAGCATCTACATGAACAGCTTGGTAACGCTGAATAAGTACTAACATGCTCAAATAAGCAAGGATAGGAAAGATTAAGTTCTGAAGTCTGTGCTGCCTGTTAAATCATGTTTATCTTTATATACCATGATTTACAGTGAGGCTATTGGACTTACACGCACATATTGCTACCAATATTTCTTCAAGTAAGGGAAGTTCTGGGGTAAGCTTTGTAAAATACCTGGTTTAGCTCTTCAGACAGAAGGAGCTAAACAAATGAAAAGAGTAATGTCACACTATTTTGATGGGAAATTATTACAGAAAGATTATTTCCTAATTCTGTGCACTAGGAATGAATATTAATGCTCCTAAAAATATTTTTAAAGTACAGATTAAAAACATTAACATTTTTTTTCTTTTGACAGGAGAATGCATTATTTGTGATTACTTTGTGCTTGTTGGAGAGCCTACGGCTATTAGATGTCCGATAATTACATTTCCGGCACTTCACTCTGATTACAATCTGACGTGGTACAAAAATGGTAGCATTGCGCCAGTGACCACAGAGAAACATTCCAGAATCCATCAGCGAGGCGGCTTGCTTTGGTTTATTCCGGCAAGACTGGAAGATTCCGGACTTTATGAATGTGATGTGAGGTAAAGGAGGAGGGAAACAACTGTATTGCTAATGTGTACAATGCAATAATGTCTATGGAACTTGAGCGGGGTTTTTTTTTGGTAAACAACTTGTATAAGTTGAAAGAACTGTTTTGATATTACTTGTTGTTTCTATGTGCAACACTTTTTTTTTTTTTTTTTCTTTCACAGCAGTGGAATTTATCAGTTTATACACAAATTTATGTTAAAGCACAATAATATTTACAATGGAGTGTACGTGTATGCATATGGTTTATGAAGTGTAAGCTCAGGAAAAAGTAACAAATTCAGCTTTTTCTAGTTCAAGCTGTTTATTGCTGACAGATCAGGAGAACATTTTGGTTTCCTCGTTTGTTATGGCTAAACAGGGGAGGAGCTAAGAAAAGCAAACTCTGTATGTTATATAGGTATTGTCATATAGAATCATAGAATGCTTAAGGTTGGAAGGGACCTCTAGAGATCATCTAGTCCAACCCCCCTGCACACGCAGGGTCACCTACAGCAGGTGGCTCAGGACTGCGGCCAAGCGGGTTTGGAAGATCTCCAGACAAGGAGACTCCACAGCCTCCCTGGGCAGCCTGTGCCAGGGCTCTGTCACCCTCACTGGCAAGAAATTTTTCCTTAAGTTCCTGTGGAACTTTTGGTGTTTCAGTCTGTGGCCGTTTCCTCTAGTTCTATCAGTGGCCACCACTGAAAAGAGACTGGGCCCATCCTCCTCACTGCCTCCCTTGAGGTACTTAGAGACACTGCTCAGGGCTCCTCTCAGCCTTCTCTTCTCCAGGCTGAACAGGCCCAGCTCTCTCAGCCTTTCCTCACAGGGCAGATGTTCCAGGCCCCGGATCATCCTCGTAGCCCTGCGCTGGACTCTCTCCAGTGGCTCCACATCCCTCTTGAACTGGGGAGCCCAGAACTGGACACAGCACTCCAGGTGTGGCCTCCCCAGGGCTGAGTAGAGGGGCAGGATCCCCTCTCTCAACCTGCTGCAGACGCTCTTCCTAATGCACCCCAGGATCCCCTTGGCCTTCTTGGCCACGAGGGCACTGCTGCCCCATGGGCAACTTGTCACCCACCATGACGCCCAGGTCCCTCTCTGCAGAGCTGCTCTCCAGAAGGTCGGTCCCCAGCCTGTACTGGTGACTGGGGTTATTTTTCCCCAAGTGCAGGACCTTGCACTTGACCTTGTTGAACTTCATGAGGTTTCTCACCACCCAGTTCTCCAGACTTTCTAGTGGGATCAGCAGCTTTGGGGGAATTTTTAGAAATATAAAAATCCAGAGGCAGGGAAACGTCTTTATTTGCCATATTTCAAAGGTTTTCTCAAGTGTTAGTAGTCAAAAATGAGAAGATCATTTTTTTGAATATCAAGGCAGTATGTTAGAGAGTTATCTCAAAGACCTAAGTGCATGGAGAAGAAAAAAAGAAGAAATAATTTCTCTTGAAATAACTCACTTGAAATTTTAAAGCTCTTTTATCAGGTTGTTGAGCCTTTTCTGTAATGTCTGAAATTAACTGTGTGCTGAACAGGAAATTAATTTCTGGAAAGTGCACAGAAATTGCTATTGTTATCATGATCTTGCCACAATTCACTGAAAACAGCCAGTGCAGGTTTCTGAGATGACCCCAAATTTGTTTTAGCAGTGTGTAGCTCACCTGTTACGCTGAAGGCTTTTGGATTGTGGATGAAGTAACAGTGATGGGTAAGAAATCCAGGGTAGGCAGAGATCATAGGCTGTTTTGTCGGCTCGTTTCAGAGTCAGCAGTGAATTTAACACTGGAAGAATGAAGAAATGTAATCCCTTTAAAGTTAGCTAGTTAAGTAATAAACATAAGTTTAGTCATTCTTGCTCTGTTTCTAGTTTTTCTGTCCTTGAGCTATATTCCCTTCGGCTCCTTGAATCTTGCTGGGTCTAGCTTCCATAATGCCAACATGCTGCAAAACACATAGAAGTTTAGTTGCATTAACCATAGGCTTTTCATTTTACATATCAGGCACTTAAACCTTGATTATAAAACTTTCCAAGGTGCAGCAGCTTGTGGAGATTTTATCCAGGGGCATCAAACACTGAGTTCAGTCTTTTATGGAGTTCTTGCTTAGCGTAGCTTTGAGAAATGAGGCATGAGCAAGGATAGTCAAAGAGCATTCCTTACTCCTAGCTTGGACTTCTGGATTCTAGCGTCATCCCTCTTAGGCAGAGTTTCTAATGTACTGCGTTCCTGTCAGTGTCTTGTGAGATCTCAGATTGAAGTGGTTTCACGCTGGCATTGCACCTTGGTACATCTTATTTTCAAAAGGTGTGTCTCTCTCCTGCCAAGAGTTACAGTCTGTTTTCCCGGAAGTGTCATTCATTCAAGGGATGTCATCAGGGAGCTGAACCCATTTTCCTCACCTTTTCAGCTTGGGTTTGTTTGGGGCTGAAGTGCCTGTGTTACTAGTAACTGCAAACTCCTGTATGTTGGCAAAGAAAACCCTGAAATGGGAAGGGTGTTGGGGGCACTGTGGGGCTTCCAGAGCAGGAGCAACTTCTATTCAGTACTCGACATCAGAGCTTATCCTCATCTCTCTTGAACTGGTGCAGGGAGTGAGGAGCTAAGAATGGTGTGCAAGAGAGGAGGGTGTAACGAGGGTACTAGAGGCAAGGCTGGAGGTGCAGGCGTTCCTCTGCACCCTGTAGGCTGCTCTCCATACATTCCTTGGCTTTTTGGAAACTGTGGCCTTACTGTTAGTGACCTGAGCCATTTACTTTTCTCATTACAGGAGGCTTAACCACTCCAGCAAAAAATCTATAAATCTAACAGTTTTTAAGAATGATGATGGTTTGTGTTTTAATGGAAAAATGAAGTTTGAACAAAAAGTGATGACCACAAATACCGGAAAGATTATATGCCCTGATCTAGAAGATTTTGGAGATGAAGACAATAGTGAGCCTGAAGTACACTGGTATAAGGTATTGTGCACCTGTATTTGGGGTACAGAAGATAGAAAATGTTCTATTTAAAATGTGTTATACAGTAGCAACTGCTGGAAGGAGAGGCCCAGTCTCTATACAGTGTAAAGTGTCTGTCTTGCCACATTATTGGGAAAGTGTTCAGAATTGTAAGAGGCCTGTTTTAAAGAAACAAGTTATCCATTTTAATTGCAAGGTCTTTCACAGTCAGAAATATGTGATTGCATCTATCTTCAGTTTATTGATTAGTGAAATAATCTGGTTTCACATCTTTTATCCTCTGTTTTTTTGGTTTAGCTGGTGAGTTTAAAAACTTTAAAGTTTTGTTAAATATTAAGCTCTGTGTAGCTCTCTCAGTTTCACAGAAACCGTGCTTGTTACAGTGGATTATGGTATAGTATCCATAATTAAAGATAATCAGTCATAATTAGAGCTCTTTGCTCTGATTCTGGAAAAATACTCTGAGGATTATGCAGGCTTGGAAAGGTATATTTTGCCAAGTTGACCTAAAATTCTGAAGTCATTCAACTCTTGATTCTGATGCTGGTTTTAGATATCTGTGTGGGCCTGTGTATTACATATGAAATATCCCCAGTGCTGCACCTGATGCACCTCTTTTTTTTGAGGTGAAATTATTCTAAACTCTTAAAATAGGCAAGAGAACGGAGTTTTTCCGGCCTCTGCCTTTCTGCAGAAATGATAACATGCCCATAGCGTGGGACACTGCTTACAGCAGCTGTGGTGTCTCTGTGTCATAGAAATGTAGACATGCGTTCTCTTAAACTCTGCTACTGGGATAATAACCTTTTGTAGAGGGGGGTGGATAGCTGACAAACCACTAGGTGAATGTAGTTAAAATAATGGACACTATTTCTGTTAAAATACAACATTTGAAAGCTCAGAGGATTGGCCGCAGTGATTCAAAGATGCAAATACAGCCAGACATCAGCAGGCTTCGTATTAGGGTATTGTAACCATTGGAGAAGACCCCCATTTTGTTTTTTAAAATTGTTTTTTTTTGTTTGGCAATTATTTTAATAATCAGCATAGTTATTAATTTCACAGAATCACAGATATTTTTGATATATTTAGGAATGTAAACCAGGCTTCCTAGAAGACAAGCGACTTCTCTTGGCAGAGGGTGAAAATGCCATCTTGATTCGCAATGTAACTCTACAAGACAAAGGAAACTACACATGCCGTATGGTATATATGCATATGGGAAAACAGTATAATGTTTCACGGACTGTGAGTCTAGAAGTTAAAGGTGAGTGCATTGAGATTTTTCCTTTCCTTTTGGGCTGTGCTATAATTACTTTTATGCTAGCATTAACTTATTTGGCAAGCCTGTTTAATGGAAAGTGTATTTGGTTCGGTGAAATTGCAGCTGCAAATCTTTTCTAAATTATTTCTGTCCTGAATGCTAAAATTAAAATACAGTAATGTGTGTTGCAACATGAATTTCTTCTGCCGCACACTTTGGATTAAATTTGGATTATTTTAGATTACACTTGAGTGGATTTGTTTTTAGGAAGCATTCCATTTCCATTTGAATGAAGCTGTCTGTGAATCCTCTATATGTATTTACAGATGAAAAAAGAGGGGAGAGAATTAAAGGCAATCCTCAACAGGGTTTTGGGGCTTTGTTTTGTGTCATTTGGGGCCATTTAATTAATTTTAAATTGGAAGGGAGATACAGGCAGAACTGGTTCCCAGCAGCAGTGATGGATTCCTGGCCAGAGCTGCTCTATTCTTTACAAGTATTTTACATTTTTCCTTCCCTTGCTGGGAGATTGGCTATGCCAAAAAACACAAGAATAAAGATGGCAGGTGCATGGCTGAAGACATGTTTTTCTTTTACGAACTTTGAGAAATGCAGGAAGTAATGTTGGCTGAACTACCAATAGATTCCCTTCTGTCTTCTCAGCTGTAGTTGCTTGCATTTGACTTAGTTGTTGCTGCCTGTCTGAGCACTTGAGTGCTACCAAGAAAGAATTGAGAGAGGGAAATAAGAAATACCAGGTTAGGAAGGAGATTTAGTGGGAAGTAGTTGTGCTTTTTTCTTTTTTCCTTTTTTTCTTTTTTCTTTTTTCTTCTTTTTTCTTTTTTCTTTTTTCTTCTTTTTTCTTTTTTCTTCTTTTTTCCTTTTTCTTCTTTCTTCTTTTTTCTTTTTTCTTCTTTTTTCTTTTTTCTTCTTTTTTCTTTTTTCTTCTTTTTTCTTTTTTCTTCTTTTTTCTTTTTTCTTCTTT
>VZSV01000019.1:1145102-1164548 GCA_013398735.1 Nothocercus julius | reverse complement strand
TTTTCTTTTTTTTTCTTTTTTCTTTTTTTTTCTTTTTTCTTTTTTTTTCTTTTTTCTTTTTTTTTCTTTTTTCTTTTTTTTTCTTTTTTCTTTTTTCTTTTTTCTTCTTTTCAAAAACAAGTAACTTGGGGAATATTTAATACCTGAAGAGTTTTGTTTTTTTCTCCTTGTTTCTGTTAGAAAGCCCTCAACAAATAAGACCAGAGTTTATTTATCCAAAGAACAACACAATTGAAGTGGATCTTGGTAAGTAGTGACTACTTAAAAAATCATTAACATTTAGTAGACAGATTGAGCTGCTGCTCTTTCTGCAGTTCTGTGATAACAGTTCCATTGACTTTAACAAGACTAGGAGGTAGATATGTGGATTGAGGATATCTGGAAGACAGATGATTGAACTCAATTCCCATAGGTAATTTGCAGGGATAAAACTGTATGCTTGAAATTGGAGTCTTTTGACTAGCGGTGTTAGGTAGGATGCATATATCTTATGATTCTTGCTGTCTCTCCTTGGTCCCAGTGCCCATGTCTCGACATATCCTCAGTATTTGTATGAATATAGTTACATATATACATGTTAGGACAGTTGCCAGTTGACTTGTTCATTAGTTTCTCCTCTTCCTTCATTCTGAAGTTGCCAGGTTCTGGTGAGGATGAGTAAAATTAGACCAAAACAGTGAAATGGCTTTAGTAGAAATTATGTTCCTCCAAAGTCCAGAATGCTTTGTTTTAAACAAAACAAAGTGTAGGAAGGAAAGTGTAACTGAGGAAAAAAATTCAGCATCTGATGCAAGCAGTATTATTGCATAGTTTTGTAGTCCTGCAGTCTTCAGATAGTCATTTAATTCTGTTGGAAATACTCAGAAATGGCTGTTGAGTGTATGCACATCTTCCTCTTTACTAGTAATTACTGTTTCTCTGGCTTCATTAGAATAACATTCTAATGTTAAAAATATCTATTTGTGCTTTCCAGCTAAAGGGAAATTTACAGATTTAGTCTACCTCACACAACCTTTTCCCTGGGCTTTATGTGTGAAAACTTAGCTTTTCCTTAGAAAATGTAACTATGGAAGAAATGGGGTAATAATAGGGCTTCAATGTACTGAATCTCCCTCCCATTAAACTATCATGTAAATCTCCTAAATTCTTACTGATAATTAATCCTGTGCTCCCATTTAATGTGGAGAAATTCTTTTTAGTACAAGCTCTACTAAAAAAGAATCTGATCTTTCAATTCAAAGGCCTTTTTATTTACTAATTTCCTTTATTTTTTCTCAGTCCTTTGATAGTACTTGCTGAGAGAATGGAGAATCAAGCAATTATCAGCCCAGGGACTATGACACTGGATCTGTAGTAAGACCTCTTGTGGGACAGCTTGTTAAGACTACTCATTTTAGATGAGCAGTTGTTCTGCTGGGTCTCTTACGCTATCAATTAAAAGTTGCTGGTGTATTACTGTCTGCCAAAGACCAGTTAATGTGAGCAACTATGGCTTTGATTGCCCTGATGATGTTAAGAAAGCAGTGACATGTGAGATTAAAGCAATAAGCCTTCACTCACAGAAGGTTTTTTTTTGGCCTCTGAGTATCTAAAATAATACAAATAATTCCTTACCACAAAGGAAGCCCTTCCAGGGAAATAAAGCAAGAACAATCAAGCAACCCTACCCACCAAAAACCACACAGCACTGCCGTTCAACTGGGATTAGTATCTTCTGCCTGCTACATTCAATGGAATGTTGAAAAAGTCTTTGCTTCTGTTAAGTGCCTAGCGGTTGGGCAGAATGTGGAAACATTAGTTGAATGAGAAATGACAGAAGAATGTGCAAAACAACCTTAATATCTACAGGAATGTGTGGAAGTAAAGGCCTGTTTGTAAACTTCAGCCCATCTTTAGAAAAAGCACATCCTTGAGGTAGAAGAATATAAGGGAAGTGATTGAGAAGAATCTGTGGGTCCAGTGTGAAATGTACCTGTTCAAGTAACTGCTTTGCATGTGAGCTAAAGGTTTATTCCATGCTTTTGATAAAGACTATCCCTTGGTGGCAGCATCTTTATCTGATGTGATTTTAGTGAAAGAAACATTGAGATCTTTGCATAGGTGAAATGAGGGACCATCTTCTCCTATCAAATCTTAACTTCCATGGATAAAATACAGAAGGACAGGACTCTAAGAAAGCTGCTTACCTTCCTGTAAATGGAGCTCTCTGAGGTGCATAGGCAATAACTAAATTCTGCAACTTGCCTTTCTTTCTTGCTGCTGAGGTGTTATGTAAGATCTGGGCTCTTGGTGGCAATGGAGCTGCATACAGGTGAGCTTGCTCTGAGAGCAGTCTGTGGAGATGCTCAGAAACCATCCCAGTGGACAGTGCTGGCCAAAAGACTCTGATTTGGAGTAAAGAAATGCATGTTCATTCAGAGTGGGATACAGCTCTGGTGTGTAGGCATCTAAATGTGAGTATCTCCATGTGACTTACAGGCATCAGCTCATCATAGGGACTGTCATCGACAGAGGCCTGGTTCAGTTGCCCACGAATAACGTCTAGTGCTGTTTGGGATGCCCTGGCTTCCTAGCTCTGCAGGTCTCTTGGAGAGCTGGAGTCCTCTCTGCCAGCTCTCCGTATGGATGTCTTGGATGCTTGAGAGCATCTCAAATGCCACTGCGGTGTGTGCAGGCAACTGATATGAGTCCTGGAGACCTATCAATACAGTCAGTAGAGTCTGGAGTTTGCTAAGGTCCGGGTGTCTGTTTTAGTGTGACCGGACTACCATGGAGCTGAACTCCAATAGTGGCTTAGACATCTAGCTCACATGTAGGCATGAACATTTAGACACCTACATTTAGGGTGGAATTCACATCCAGATTGGAGACACCCAAGTGTGGAGTACAAATGGACGAGTTTTAAGGACTCTGCTTTTGGCAAGGTGTTTTTTTTTTTTTTTTTTTTTTTTTTTTTTTTTTTTTTTTNATGAGCAAGAGCTCCCCTGCTCTGTACTCATTAGAGTACCTCTAGCTACTGCATCCAGTGGGGGCTCCCTGTAGAAGAACTCTGCTCTTCACATGAAGTGAGTTCAGCATAAGGCATCCAAGGTGGTTGGGGGCTGGAGCACCACTTGCCCCACTGTGAGGAGAGGGTTTGGTTTTGTTCCGTGCAAACAAGTTGCAGTGCAAAGAAGTGCTGTTTTCTTTTTTGTTTTCTTTTCTTTTTTTTTTCCTTTTTTTATTTTACCTTCTATCCCTCCTTTTCTCAGCTGTTCCCCAGTTACCTGATCCTATTTCTGTTACAAGACTTTTAATTGTCAAATTTATTTATTTTTTTTAGGCACCCATGTAGTCATGGAATGTAATATATCAAGTGGCATAAATGGCCTGATTCCATTCTGGACAGTTAATGATGAGGATGTTGATAGCTTTGATAGCACTTACAAAGAACAGTTTTATGAGTAAGTATTCTTAGATTTTGGACTGTAAGTAGATTTCTAGATCAAGCACTGAATCCATCAAAAGGTGACTAGTAGCAAACATCAGCAGGCGTTGAAAAAGTTTTTAGAAGTCTGCATCAAATGTATCATATTCTTATCACTTGATTTTAGCACATGGAATATATACAGAGTGTAATCCTGTGAAAGCTCTAAGTGAGATTAATAGTTCAAAGTAAGTTATCTAGGATCAGCAAAATTAATCTCCAGAGGAGTAATGATATTCCAGTATTGTTATTTCAGCACCCTCTCCCTCCACACACAGCAACAATTTAACTTGTGGAGAATTTGCTAGTAGCAAAGCCCACTGTAGACAAGTTCCACATTCTGGGCTCCTGTAGAGAATGGTAAATCTGCTCTAGCTAAAACTGACTTGGATAAATGTGGACATGTTGCAAAATAATTATGTTTGCATTAAGATCCTGTGACAGATGTCACTGGCAACTATATACGTAACAGAAATTGGTTCTTCAGGATGTTCTGCAAAATCAATTTTGCTGCCTGTGAGCAAATGCATAAGGCTGTATCGTCATAAGGCGTGATGCCGGTTTGTAGCACCTCCCAATTGCTGCCTTTCCATCATAAGTAAACCTTCCTCACAGGATAATTTCCTAATATTAAACAGCAGATATTTAACAGAATGTCGTATTATATATTGCCACAAGAGGCACCAAGCCTTTTGTGGTGGTAGATACTGGGAATAAAGGTATCATCACCATGTTTGTCTTCATTAGGCACCAGAGTCACCCAGCTCTTGTGCAGCTCCTTCATCATTATTTTCCAAGCTGGTTGATGATGTGGACTGTGGGATACTATTAATACTGTGAGCTCAAAGAATCCGCAAGCTTAGAAAAGTCACTGCTTCATGAACAAGATAAGGAGTCATGGAAGATGCCTTTTCTGGTTACATTTTTATTACTGGTTATTACTGGTTTAATTAGTTCAAAGCAAAATGAATGTGTATCTGGAAAATGCCCAGTCAATGCTAGTCTTGAAACCTTTTGTCAAATGGCTGATATTTACTGATCTGTGCTTCTCTGGCCCCTGAGGTTTCAAGAATTTAAAAATGAATGTTCTTGTATTTGTAGACAGATGAGTCTGTCTTATATAAAGCATTCGTATTTCAGCTTTTTTAGTAGCATTTCATTTTTACTCTTTATTTTAATACAGAGAGGGGATGCCTCATGGACTTGCTGTATCAGGAACAAAATTTAACATTTCAAAAGTGAAAGTAAAGGACTACGCATATAAATTTTTTTGTAACGTTGTGTATGGTTCTCGACAAATTACAGCATATATCAAATTGGAACGTCCAGGTAAAGTATACAGTCCTGATAAAATGGTGATCCGCGGTGCTGACTTCTGAATTACTGTGACAACGGACTTATCCCAGCTAAAACTGTGTGATGGACATTTGTGCTAAATGAGTGATACAACTGTTGTTGAATTGTTGCAACAGTTCCGTGGTGAAATTATGCCATGCTTCCTTTATTACCAAAATGAAACAAAATAGCTCTTTTAACCTGCCTCAGGTTCTCTCATTCAGCATATTAGAAAAGTTTAATGAAAGACTCAAAATAAAATGAAGCAAATGTATTCCTCAGTGGAATGCTGTGTCACATTTTAGACACTTGTACTTCAGGGAGATGGTGGATCAAATGAAAGCATGTGTGTAGAAGAGCACTGAGGATGGTGAGTTCTCTAAAAGAACTGGGGGAGACATAGTTTTCTCCAGAACAGGTTGTGTCAAGAGATAATGTCTTGTGCACTTGGTTGTCCTGTGGTTCAGTGACAAGTAGTAGGCTCAGACTGCCAGAGGAAATAAAAATTGTTTAGGAGAAAAAACTCAGTAATGATAATGAAGCAGGGACACAGATTACTTGGAAAGGTTACAGTTTGCGTTGCCATTGAATGTCCTGTGTTATTGCCTCCTGGATAGGCTTATTCATCTTGATTGGGCTCATCCTGCACCTTGTTGGACACCACAGTCTCGTGCGGGGAGACAGGATGTTAGGCCTGTTGCCAGCCAGTCTGAAATCTTTTTAGTAGATGAGTTTTAAAGGTAAAATGAGTTCTAAAAACTCAAATGCAAGACTAAAGAAATTCAGTGTTTGTAATTAGAAGGAAGTGCACAGAAAAGCAAAGCACCAGATTTTTTTACTGTTGCATTTTTTTAAGTTTAGCTATAGAAGATTCTCTGATCTATTGAGCTACAATGATGGATCTGCCAGTTGTGAGTCAATCCTTTGATGAGCATCATTTTCAGATTTACCTTTTTCTAGCCATATTGTAAACAAATCACTAACTGAAAATGGATCTGAGCTCTGGTGTGCTATATGACTATAAATAATATGCATACGGTAAATTAAGGTCTTCCTTATTGGGGTAGGATTTGAACTTCAGAAATCCTTTAATATATGTGAACCAAAAACTACAGTTCCATTAAAAACAAAACTAGTGGTAAGTCTTCATAGAGGTTAGACATGATGGAAAGGTGGTTACGCTGGAGAGCATGGTCTGTAAGTCATTTCCCCACCTGACATTTTTACTTTTTGACTGATAAAATGCTGTATGACGATTCTCACTCTTCTACTTCACTGTATCTCTGTAACAATAATTTTGTGTTTTGGCTGAAAAATATTTGTCACATTGCTAACGTACCTTTTCTGTGGAAGATAAAAATGACCTATCAAATAACAATATTTGTTGAAAGGATGCGTGAAGAATCTTCAATCCTATTCATCCTTTGTATTCTTGAATCCTTTACTGACAAAACAGTTTTTGAGGACTTAGATGCTAGTTTTAAGTATTTCTGTTCTCTTTTTTTTCAGTTCCAATATATAACTTTTTTCCCCCTTCTCTCTTTTTTTCCCACTTTCTGTTGCAGCTCCAAGTATTCAAGGTTACTTAATTGGAGGAGGAGTTTCTTTAGTATTCTTCGTATTTTTTATTCTCTTTGTCTACAAGATCTTCAAAGTTGACATTGTACTGTGGTATCGCAACTCCTGCCATCTTCTCCTGGGTAAAAAAGGTAGGCTTTTGTAGCAGTACACATGTACATTAAGAGTGTGTCATGTGTGGTAAGGAGTAGATTACCTCTATCTTCCCTACAAAGCAATGAACTAACCTGATGGGGTGTGACTGAGCCTTCAGGGGATTTTCCAAAAAAACACACTTTGAGGATGTTTAGGATTAGTTTAAAAGCAGATATAGGGAGATGCCAGCATCATTCTAGCCATCTAGATGTTAAACCCTGACCTCTGCATCATTATTTCCCTTAAAGCTTCACTTCAGTGGTTTCTAAGCACAGGCTATTCTGGCAACAGTTGCTCAGATTTCCTTTAATTACTGTTCTTATAAAAAGCAGTAATACAAGGGAATTGCTTTTCTCATGGAAGAGGCAGGATAAATTTCACTTTGTTTTTCCTGTTTGAGAACACTTCTGATTATTTTACATTCTATAAACTGTGGCATTTGCAGTAACAGAGATGGGTGTGCTGTCTGTGACTGCTGGGTGCTGTCGTAGGGTTCATTTGTTGAATGAAGGCTGAAAGGAAGTGCCTTGCTAGAGCAGCAGCCAGTATCTGCTAGAAGTACCGAGTTACCTGCTGGATTTCTTTGGAGTTTTTTAAATTGAACCTCTCTGAAAAGTTTGTTCCAAATATTAAATCTACGTCTTGAAACATATCACGTTCACATATCACATGCTATTTTTGAAATATATCACGTATTTGGGTTTTGTTTTCATGTCTAAGTGCTGATTGTGTTTTGAAACTCCAGATTATAAAAATGACCTATTATTTATATGCAGTTTTGACTTTTAAAAGATTGTGTTGTACTACTGGAATGACTACTTTGCAGATACTTCAGTGGTAATATTTTTAGTTTAGGGCTGAGGAGTGAATACTCAGACCTACTTAATTTTACCTTTTTTTTTTGTTTGTTTTTTTTGCTTGTTCACATTTGGGGTACTGAATTCTGAACGCCTGATTTTACACTTACTCAGGCTCAATATAATTATATAGGCTTAAGCAATAGTAAGGTCAGGACCCAAGACAATGCTTTAAGTGTGATTGTGGGGAAATAAACTTTAGGGATTTGTCATTGTTTTTAGATTCCATTTTTTATATTAATCCTGTTGCTGATTTCAGTTTCAGATGGGAAGATCTATGATGCTTATGTCCTGTATCCAAAGAACAGAGTGAGCTGCTTGTATTCCTCAGATATTTTTGCTCTGAAAATATTGCCAGAGGTCCTGGAAAGGCAGTGTGGATATAACCTCTTCATCTTTGGGAGGGATGACCTGCCAGGAGAAGGTAAGCTACCAGAAGCTTGATACAATATTTGAGTTTTCTCACTGAGTGCAGAAGTGAACTGCAAATAAAGCTCAAGTTAGGGAATCACACGTGCTGTTCAGTAGCTCCCCCTGTGAGTTAGGATTTTCATATCCTCTCTAGAGAATGAGAGTACAGCAGTGGGTGCTCCCGTGAAGTCCTGTCTCGGCCATTTCCTTGCAATCAATTAGCTCTTCTGGGTTCTTATTTTTTTGTTTACGTGCTAGAATTTTTTTGTTTGTTTGTTTGCTCTTGTTGATTTTTTGTTTGTTTGTTTGCTTTGGTTGCCACTGCTGTTTTCTTCTTTGTTAATACCTGGCTAACCTAGACACCTGGGGATGGAACAATGCTCAGGTAAAGAGGAGCTGAACTAGTTGTTGTGAATGATAGTGGTAGGAATGATGGCAAAGTGGATCTTGTACGTGGTGTGAAAAGAGCTTGTTGCTGTGAGATGCCATTTGACAAAAGCTCCTCTCTTCACTTGTATTTGCTCTGGGGATTGCAGTCAAACTGCAGGAATGCAATAAAGGGGATGGCATATGCTCAGGTACTACAAATGAAGAAAAAGGAATACAAAGCAACAGTATGCTATCGCAAAAGGACACATGGCTATAGTGAAAGTTTTTTGCAAAGAACTCTTTTGCAAGAGCTTTCAGAAAATCATTGTGAATGTTTCCTGAATAACACACAATACTTAAAATTTAGCATCTAACACGTGAGATTGCCAAGTTTTTCCCACTGGCTGATTTTTGTGAGGTATAAGAGAAAAGCCTCCCAAGTCTTTTGGTCTTATGACTTCAAAAATATAATTTGGAGACAGAATAAATTTGCTGAATAGGTCTTAAAAATAGAGTTTTGTTTAAGCAGTTTTTGCAGGGGTAGGAGAACAAGCTTAGATCAGGTCCTTTATGTCGGTGTCACTTCTTATTCATCCCGAGGTACTCATTGATACCTATGCAAAGGAGAAGGGCTCCCTCAGAAATACAGTCCAAAGTGCTTGCTTTTTACTTTTACACCCAGAAAAATGTAATGGTCTCTTCTCAGGATTAAACCATACGTGCTTTGTGTGGTAGTTACAGTGTTTCCCTGTTTCAGAATTGAAAGCCATCAGAGAGAGGATTCTCTGTGTTTTCTCTGAAGTTGCATCTAATGAAAATGTATTAAGCATATCAGGACAAGCTGTTTAAGGGGGAAGGACATGGTTTTACCAAGGTCTTTGCCTGTCTAGCCTGGGGTTTCTGGACCTTGTTTCCTGTTTGTTTGCTTGGTATTGCAGTTGTGCCTACAGTGATAATGAAATGTCAATACGTAGGTAAATAGTAGATAGTTGGTTACTCCTACTGATTTATGCAAAATAAGAACATAGGAATGCAGTCTGATGTGGTCAGATTGTGTTGCATTAGCCAAATCTTCACTTGTCAGCTACCCCACTGTGACTTCTTGCTTGCTCTTACATTGTCCCTAATTATGCAGTAAAGTATATGGGCTTGAATATCAAGTAAACGGAGCAGCTGCAACATGACAGTAGCAAAATAGACACATAGAGCTTTAATTTTGCACAACCTTTCTCTCTCTCCAGCTGTGATCAGTGTTGCTGATGAAAAAATACGCCAAAGTAGAAGAGTGATAGTGGTTTTAGTACCGGAACCGTCCTTTTACAGTATCCTAGAAGATGCATCTGAAAAACAGCTAGCTATATATAATGCTCTTACCCATGATGGCATCAAAGTAATCCTGATTGAACTGGAAAAAATACAGGATTATGCAAGCATGCCAGAATCCATCAAATACATTAAGCAAAAGCACGGGGCTATCCGATGGAAAGGGGACTTCTCAGAAAACTCTTGCTCTGCAAGTACCAGATTCTGGAAGAAAGTGCGTTACCACATGCCATCTAGAAAAAATGCATCTTCATCAGGATTGCACTTATTACCAAAAGACTTCAATTCTCCCCAGATTACCTCGGAAGAATGAGGCCTTGTGACTCTGTAGTTCACATAAGTGATAGTTTCACTGAAGATCACTTAGATCTGTTTTGTACAGATAATCTCATCCAAATTTTCTGGATTAAAGGTACTGCAACATTGTCTATGGATGTGAAGTGTCCTTTTTTTTCTGGCTAGATCAACAGAACGCTTTGAAATGTCATCGGTAGCACAGAGACGGCAAAAAAACAACATGTGAGAAGTGCATAAGGACTTTTCCAAGAAATGTGCTATGATTTGGTGGGTTTTGTTTTTGTTTGTTTTTTTTTTCTGGTAATGGCAAGGGTAGGAAAAATGTCAAAAAAAAACAGCTGAAAACTTTTTAGCAATTAAAGGTTGAAAATGAAGGAAACTGTATTTAATTGTGATATTGTGTAATGGACTTGTTTGATGCCAGTAATATATTTTTCTCTTTTTTTTTTCTAAAAGAAATGACCTGAAACTTTTATTTGTTAAAAAGTCATTATTTGCTGCTTTGTTCTGTTTACTCAAAGAGAAATACATGTGTTGCTTTGTTGCTGTGATATCCTGAGAGAAGAGGTAAGAGGCAATCCTACCTTCCAGCAAAATAGCTGTTGAACCAGAGTGTAAGCTTTCTTCCCTGATCTGTGGCTCTTCTACGTTCTAAGGAATTGTGTTTTTTTTTTTTTTTTTTTTTTTTACACTCATTTGTTCAAGTCAAGCATTACAAAAGTATCGTTGACATGCTGTGCCAAGATTGAAAGCTCTAATCCCCAAAGGATTTTTCTTTTACAGTTAGGTGGCTTAATATCTTTGTCCTTATCACACATGTGAGTAGTGAGCTAATGACGCAGATTCTCTGGAGGGTGGTTAACTTCAGCTTTCCTCCCTCACCCTAGAGCCCAAAATCAAGGTGCTCCAGAGCAAGGTTAGGCTGCAGAGCAGAGCTGTCCTCCTGGAGGGCAGGTCTTCCCTCCTGGTCCCCGCTGGGGCTGCCTCTAGTGTTTGTCACTAGAGCACTAGTGACAAACTAGAAGATACTGATGTGGCAGAAGGTGCTGTTTTGCTTGGGTTAAGTTTTGTCCTAGATCACTGAGTTTATGGCATTCCCTGAGGGGCCAGCAGTGTAAAGGGAGAAAGAAAGTGGTAACAGGACCATGCTTTTTGACTCCAGGTGCATTTTGAAAATAAAACTAAAACAGCATGGCTGTGCAGAAGTCCTTAAAATGCGCTGGGCTGCATCACCCCCAGGAGCTGCTTGTCTCTCTGTTTTTGTTCCTCCCCTACTCCCTGCCCTTCCTTCCTCTGCCCTGGTTGTATCAGGGCTTGGAGTGCCCGTGCACCTGCAGTACCTGTGGTACCGGAGTCACAGCTTCTGCCACTGTTTGGCACAGCGGTTTGGAAAAGGACATTGCTAAAACTGACTCTGCGCATTGAACCTTTTCTATTAATGTACAACACGCTTTTGCTAACTCTGAGCTTATGCTTGACTTGTGTGTTGACAGTGATGCAGGTGCAAAAATGGATTTTGGGTATTGATTTGATTTTAGAAAATCAGCAAATATATTTAAAGCTCTGTTTATAGCTTTTTTTTTTTTTTTTTTTTTTTTTTTTTTTTTTTTTTTTACAGGAGGAGATGTGGAAAGCTAAATTGCCAGTGCTTTTCAGGCTCTGCTTAATAGTTTACATTTTTAAAGTTTTTGTACAGGAAAGCTTAAAGTTTTGACTGTTACACACTCTGTACTCAGAGTACAGGGCATATGTAACCGTTCTCACCAAAACTTCAGCAAATGTCTGTTTTCTGAGTTGTCTCCTAACCTGGAAACAGAACTGTGGTTGCAGCTCGTATCCATGGACATTGACTGCTTTTGCTGCTAGTGGTTTTAACTGATGGTTTGTTTATAAAAAGATTTTTTTTTTTTAATTGAGAAGACAAGTATTGCACTTTTTTTTCCTTTTTTTTTAATGTATGTGTAATGATCAATGGAATGTATTTCAAGGGGTAAAATATAATGGCTCTGCTACTTGTGCATGGGTAGGGAAAAGGTTACTTACTAGATTTAAAGTGAAATCTTGCTTGCGTACCAATTGAGAAACGTGCAGGTAGCATAATATAGGTGCAGGTATCTGTACAGGTATCTGTGCAGACTTTTCTTGATACATGTCATGTCACAGTACCAGATTCTGTCCAACTCTAGCTATTCCCTAGAACAAATGGAATTTAGCTTTTAAACAGCAAATCCCTGCATTTGTGCCCACTGGCTCCTTCGTGACTGTTTGCCCTACTACTGATACCTGCCCTGGTAGAGACACGGGGGAGGAGACTCCCCAGCAGGTTGTTGTGATTTGCTCACAGCATGAGGGAGCTTCCCACACCCTGGGTTTCAGATGCACCTTTAGCCGCTTCTCGCCGCTCGGAATTCCCATTTACGTTCACATCCTGTCAGCTCCAGCCTTGCAGCAGCTTCATTCTCCTCTCACTCCAGTTCCAGGGTGTCTTTTCTCATACAGCTCCCTTATTCTGGAACAATTAACTTGCTGTGTCAAAATGCCTCATTTTCCAAGCAGCCTGGAAGACTGTTGCTTGTACTTTGCCTACAGCACTAGGCAGACTTTTTTTTTTCTTTTGAGATGATCTTTGGTATTTCCACTTGTTGATCTGAAAAAAAAAAATCTATATCCTTCAAAATTCTTCTGGTTGGAGGACTGCTTCCTTCTTTTGGGCATGGCAGTGTTGTCTTTTTTCATGGCTCGAGTGTTTTTATGCCTCCATCCTTAGAAAGAAGAAAGGGATAGTGTGAGGTACTATCCTTTAAAAGAATTGTCCAGTGGATCATCTGACTCATCTGACTTTTGTGTTCGGCCTGATGGGTGACAGAAGCAGTGGAAATAGCTTCCTCTTCCACCTGAGGTTGTTTGGTTCCCTGAGTGTGTGCTGGAAACTGCCTCTAAAAGCTGATGCCTCCTATGCCGTGTGCCTCTCATGACAAGAAATCCAGCCGTCCTGAAAAGACCTTTTGGCCTCGTCAGTCTGTCTCTGCCATTGTTAATCCCACGTCCTACTGTGAGAAATAGAGCAGCATGACCACACTAGATGTCTTGGTAAACAGAAAACCAGACAGAAAGTAACAGTTCCCAACAGCTGCTTATTTAAGTTGTTCCTAAAGTTTTCTACTATTAATTTTAATTTATCTTTTGCCAGAATGGGATAAAAATCTCTTTATCTTGGAGTAGGAGGGAGAAAAGGGTGCATTTGGAATGTCAAAGATTAATTCAAACGGTCGCCGTACTGGAATGCTTTATTGCTGGATGTTATGTATGTGCAGCCCAATGCATACGCTTCTCTCCTGTTCTTATTCTGGTTTTGGCTCAGTTTAAGACAGCAGTGTCTGGGGAGGAACACGTCTGGATATCAAGTGCCGCGTTCACTTGGCCGTTGCGCAGGATCAGCTTTTCAACTTGGTCTGCGTTTGGTGACAGTCGGTTGTAGGTGGAGGAACTTTGGGTAGCTGAGACGCCTCTGGGCAGGAGTACGGCCCTCAGCATCGCAGCTCGCAGTCAGGTGTAACTCGTGGAAGGATTTAGTGCAGGACAGAAGCTGTACAATTTGGTCTCAGAACTCTTCTGTAAGAAGATCCCTATTTCGAATGTGAAGACTAGACACTGGAAGTACCAAATTCATGCTCTAAGGACTAAAGTGTGATACGCCAACTTGTGTTTCCATCCACACAGCTTGCAGGATGGAGGCCATCTGGATTTCAGCAACCTTGGGCCACCTGGGTGCTTTTGCTGACTTAAATGGGCTATGGTATGAAAAACTGCGATTTGATATCCCTAACTCTGGTGGAAAGTTGTTTGAGCCAAAATACTGTTTTTGTTTTTGTACCTTTTGATATATTTATACAAGATATGCTGCAGTTTTCACATGTGTTATGTAAAGACACTTTGAAGAAATGTTCATTTTTTAATGCAATAAAACACTATATATATATATAGATAGATATGTTTTCCTTACAGTGCTGCTTTTTTTCACCTCGGTGCATTCAAGCAGCCTTGTTTTGAAGTGTCCATAAACACGACATTCTTATTAGCCCTGCTACTGCTCTCAAAAGGGTGTTGTGAAGGAGGGGTCTCATTAACCATCAGGTTAATCATGGACTCGTACATTTAGCACAGTTTAGCCAGGGGGGAAATAAGAGGGGACCCAAAAGGGGATGTGAAGGGCGTCTTGGCTGTAGGGGAGATACAGCCTGTGCCCGGCCGCTTGGGGAAGCATCAGCTTCTGATCTGATCTAGGAAAGCAAGAGCTTGGGCTGAGGGCTGTAGGGGCTGGTCCTGCTGTCCATGACCCACACAGATTCCCTGGCAGAGGAATCCCATTCCTTAGCAGAAAGGATCCTGTCTCACTCGAGGCTGGCTGGGAAGGCAGCGTTGCAGCAGGGAATGCACAGGAGTGACTGCTGCCTTGCTCCTTGCTCTGCCTTGGAGAAACACTTGTGAGGTGCTTACGCTCCCCTCCCCTTTCTCTTGTTTCATTAAACATGTTGCATGTTGTTTCATTAAAAGGAGCTAATTTTGCGTGGCTCTCCTTGTGCCTTTTTGCTAACCTTCCAAGGAAGTTTGATGCTAGCTTGTGAAATTCAGTCTCTTGGCAATGCAAAAACATTTGGCAGTAGGTTATTCATAATATTTAGGAGTGACTCAAGCACTGAACGTGATTGTTTTGCAATTAAAACTTGCAAGGGGGTGTTTTCGTGACAACTTTGCTGCACAGGCAAGGATCAGGCACATCAAAGAGTATTTACTGCCGAGAAAAGCGAAGTAATGTTGAACTGGCTGTTCTGGTCGCACAGCTTCTTGAAAGTGTCCTGACATGCCGGGGATCTGAGTATCAGGTCACCGTTAGGCACTCTGCAGTATAGGACCTGGTTTCTGGGAATAGTAGCAAGCCTAAGGTTTACAGAACATTTTTTGATCCTAAAAGAGAAGCGGATCTTAGAACAGTATGGGTTTTAACTTTGAACGGTAGCTTTTGCATCGATTGTTTTGAGCGTCTTCTCAAAAACTATTACTGAATGTCATTTTGTCCCCTTTTCCTAGTAAAGATAACAGCAACTCTTTTTGCCATTGGTTTTGTCTGGGGCTTTTCATGCAGTATTCGATAAGCTGGTAAGAAAACAATTGTTAGAGTTATCCTGCAATGGACTTTTGTACAACCTCTGTAACTCTCTGAATAGTTTTCTTCCAGAATCTGGGAAGTTCTTTAGCTTCTGCATAACCAGTGGCAGTACTGTTCAAACCAGTTCCATACTCCTCAAAGCTGTGGCAAGGTTCCTGTTCACTGAAGAAAATAAAGACCTCCATGTGATGGGAGTAAAGTTAGTGCATCTTATGGGTGTCTGCACTGGTAATGAGCTTAAAGGGAAACAACTATATCTAAGCCCCTGGAGCAGGAGAGAAGGGGAAAAAATTGGGAAGAAAATAATGATTGACTCCATTAAGGCACTATAACAGACATCTAATTCATCTAATTTCTGCATGTGCAATGAGCTCAGGAATAGAATTTTAGGTCACTGAAGACATTATGATGCTTAGAATTTAAAATTTAGAGGTTTTGTGTGTTACATGATGTTTTGGCCTGCATAGGTTCAAATTATTCAAATTTCTCTCCTTTAAGAGGACATTATTAAAGACGGTTATTCACCTAAGTAATTTTTCCTCTATAGTCAGCCTGCCCTGCTCCCTCGCAGGCCGGTGTGACGGGCTTTGTCCACAAGCCCTGCCCTGCTGCCACCAACTCCTGTCCCTTAGGGTGCAGGCAGCCCTCAGGCTGCCCTGGCTCTTAGGTAGTACAGGGGCTTAGCATCAGGTGCACTGGAGCTTGCCCCGCTATGAACGTGGAAGCCAAACGCTTATCGCTACAGGGAGGCACGCCAGAGTACACGGGTGTGAGAACTTGCCTTCATTTGGGAACATATGGAAGTGCCAAAAGGTGAGGAATTTCTGTCCCTTTTGTTCCTAAACGTATAACGAAAAAGAAAGCTTTCAAAGAAAATAACCCTATGCAACAAACAAACAAAAACAAACAAACCCAGGTGGCATTTGCAGTGTTAATTCAGTGGTGTTTCTGTGTTAACCTGTCCCAAAATCTATCACCAAATACACGCAAAGCAGAGCTTTCTACTTCAATTTTTAACAGGGTGAATTCTGGTGAGGCTGTTACCCCTCAGAGACTGGCATCTCTGAGCAACTCAAGAAGTAACCTAGCTGAGTGATGAGAGTTGTTTCTTTCAGGAAAGTTATGATTCTAGCTTCCTAAATTAAAGGAGAACGTCTGGCTTTAATTTCCAATTTCTCATTCAGACAATCACTGTAGTCTCAGTTGTGTTGTTGGTGCTTGTTGCTCTGATAAACAGATCCAGATTGCTTGGAAAGAACTTTTTTTTCCTTGCATGATGAGCCATTTTCTTGGACACAGTTTAAAAGCCAGGAAGAAGGTGATGGCTGTTAGTTATTAGTATTTAATTGCTTACAGGATATGTGTATCCTGTTTGAAGGAATGCAGTTTCCTGGTGATTCTTTGGGAACTAGAAGAATTAAAATGAAATAAAAATTACTGGCAAGTTGATAGACTGAAATTGTAAGACTGGAATGAGTAAGATGGATAACTAGCAGACTTACCTAAAATATCTTCCGGGCGCAAGCAGGGCAGAAGAAGATGTACCAGGCACCCTCACGCTGAGGTCTGGAGCAAAGTCTGCAGCACCTAAGGCTGGAGGATCCAGTTTTTCAGTGAGTACAAGTGGTGTGTGGCCCCAGGTTACACCTCATCCTGTCTTTCTTTCAGCTGAAGCTTCCTGTATGGTGAATAACATTGTATGGTGAAAGTAGAGAAATGAAATGGGAGAGAAGCAGAGAGAGGGGAGGATGGCAGGGATGAATGTTGCCCTCCTTTAACACCCCTTTTTTTTGTGTTGCTGCATCAGGCAGCAGGAAGTTTGCTTTTTTGAATGCAACTACTGCCTTGGCCACGTAGTCTGATTTCACTGGGAGTTACTAGAAAGACAGAATTCAGGATAGCAGGGTGAAAGAATGTAGATATGAACTGTGTCGGAATGTAACCCAGATGATTTATTTTCATTGTGTGCTGAGCTAAAGCGAGATGTTTAAATGCGTGAGTTAAAAAAAAAAATGTTTGGCTTTTGCATCAAGCATGAATATTATATGTCCTTATTTGCTCTGCTTCAGATTTGTGAAAGAACGCTTTGCCCCTTCAATGGGACAAGGTATAAGACATTGCTGTGACTCTCCCCTATTTAATTTTTATTATTTTTTTACAACGTTTGTAACTGGAAATGGGAATTAGAAGCAAAAATGAGTATATGACTTTTCTAAACAGGACCGTTACTATAATTTTTAAAATTATTTAAATGCATTATGATTAGGCTCAAACTAAAACCATATTCTTTTCAGCTTCCTAAATAGTAAATGCCATCCTGTTGTAAAAGGCAGAGATATTGATAATGTTTATACGAGAAGACTTTGTATATAAGGCTTTTATATCTCTAGTTATTTAAATATGCTATTTTCTCTGCTGCACATAGCTCACTTTCTAAATTACAATTAAAGAAAAGGATGGCTTAATTTTATGTATATGTTCACAAAAGATATGAATAATAAAGTGATTGTTTCTGTTGGCTAGAATGGCTTCGTGTGTAGCCAAAAGTAAGTGTGAGCTAAGGTTGCTCGGTGTACCTGGAGAGCCTCACTGAGCCTCAATACCCTTTCCCTTTTCTTAATGTACCCATGGCTTGGCAGAATTTGTGACAGGGTTGTAGGGACTTAGTAGACAATTCCAGACACCCATCTACGATGTACAAAGAAAAAAGAAAAAAGCCTCTGTGATGTCTTAATGCTAAAAGAATCATTTTGTTAGTAGTTAAAATATTTCATGTGTTCTTGAGAAGAAATATTTTTTTATTGTTATTTATTTGTATTGTGTTTCAATAAATAATTGTTACTGTATTTAGCAGGGTAATTCACTTAAACATAAAAGGTTTCTTCCATCGAGAAAGGATTTGATATTAAACAATGTGACTGTAATTGATAGAGGGAATTGCATTCGCAAATGGCATATAATTATCTGGGAGAATAATATAGCAGTTCACAAAACATTTATGTAACAGTTATCCATAAGTCTACTTTATATTCTTTAACATAATGAAGTGATTCTATGGTTTCTCTATTGTTTCTTTATTTAAATCCAAAAATTTAATTCAGTTATTTGTTGGATTCATGGAGATCATTCAACTGAAAAAAAAACAGGAAAACATAATTTTCCTCAGTTATAGGAGGATTAGTATTCCTCCTATATTATTAGTATTTCTGGGTTTTGTGTGCTTACAAACATATTTCTATTCAAATCTACAGCTGAGTTGCTGTCACGGATGAGTGAGGAGTGATGCATCACTTGCAACAGAGAAGCAGCAAGATGTTTTATTGAAGTCAGACAGTGACTCCAGCAAGTTTAGTTGTAAATAGACGATGATTTCATGAGGTTTGGTGGCAAGGTTCACCCAGTTATTTACTGTGCGGAGGACAGGGTCAGCTGAAAGTGCCAGCTATACCATCCTGTCAAGTCACGAGCTTCAGAAAGGGCTCCCCTTGCTTTCCAAGTTCCTTATGAAATGAGCCTGGTGAGGCTGGGTCCTTCCCTGGACTTGGTCAGAGGTTTATGTCTAAAGGACTTGTGTGCATCATCAGCCACAGACAGAATTTAGCAAGTTTCATGGAGGTTTGCAGCATTTTCACATGCTATGAATCACTTGCTGAAGCACATAAGGAATCTCAGGCTCAGGGAGTGACCTTGAGAGGCGCCCCTGCTCGAGAGGAGGTTCTGCAGTGCAGGGAATTTGCTTAGGAACGGGGATGTTGCGGTTCATCACGATGGAAAGCTTAAATGCAAGTAGTTTGGACACATTTGAAGCATGAGAGGCGAAGCATCGCTGTGGGGATGACTAAAAAGAAATGCACATCCAGGCAGCTATGTCTTCTGGGCATTTGCAGAAGGGCAAATACATCATTCAAGAGCTCTCCGTGGCCGTGTCTGTCACGGAACGCGCTAGTTCTTGGGTGCTGTTGAGTTCAGGTGCACACTACTGCTGCATCCTGTAGGACCCCATGTTGGGACATAATATGGATTGACACTAACCCTTTGGCTTTCCCTGGAAGAAAAGCCAATGTGCAGCCAGAAGAGACTCGGGGACACGCTCCATCCAACAGAACTAAAAGCATGTGTATGTGTGAAGAACTGGCAGTGCAGAGAGAGGTTGAAATATTTTGGGAAGTTTCAGTGCAGATATTTGATGAATGTTGATTTAAAGTTGCGAGGTCATGTTTCCTACTGATCCCAAAGGAAAAGTCAATGAGGACACATTCAGTCAGCTGCTGATGCTTTCCTTTTGAGTCTTGGTTATCATTTTACTCACCCACTTGAAAATAAATATTGTCCTGTTACATACGGATTAGGAGACTGAAAGGCTATTAAGTCTTCAGATAACAACATTCCTTTTTCCTCGTCTTCCCTACTCTGTATTCTGCTTTTTTTTGGGGGGGGCGGGGGTATCAAAATTAGGTTTGAAATAAAACAGACCAAACAAGCAGAAAATATCTAAAAAAAAAAAAAAA
>VZSV01000019.1:1121805-1141856 GCA_013398735.1 Nothocercus julius | reverse complement strand
GGCGGCGGGGCCTTCCCCTCGCCGCCAGCGACGGGCAGCGGGCGGGCGCTGCGGGGCTTCCCCGCGCGCAGGTAGCGGGGCGGCGCGGCGGGAAGGGCTGTGGGAGCCGAGATCCAGGGGAAGGAATCTCCTTGCGCAAGGACATAAAAAGCGAGGCGGCACCCGCGGAGCGGCGACAGATTTGTGAGCCGCGTGACAACTCAGCTTGTTACCGACTTGGGGAGGCGGCTCCGATCCCGGAGGGGCCAGACCTGAGTGCTGTGACATGAGAGCTGACAGCAGCTTGCAGGTTTGATGCTTTTTTTTCCTTCTTTTTCTTTTTTCTTTTTTAAAGGTCATCCTTTTCCTTGTCAGAAATGCATGGTTTTGAGATGACTCAGTTCTTGAGACAATTTATGCAAGCATTCTTTTTTTAAAAAAAAAAAAAAATTAAATTTTGATTCCTGGGTGTCAAAACGAAACTTCCAAGAAGGTGCCGCACTCTCGGCACGTCTCTCAGGGCTGTGGATTTACTCCAACATGTGCAGGCACGGGACTGGGAACACAGCTGCAGTGCTCCGGTGCCACTGGGAAGTCATAGGCGTGCTCCGGTGAATGTCTCCTGGAATGGGTAAGAACTTTAAACAAAGGATTTTGAGAAGTGTTTAGCACTTATAAATGATAAGGGATGTAAGCGACTGACAAAAAAATAACCGAAGGTAGATCAATAATATAAGTGTGAGTTTGGTAACTGCATGAGCGAATTAACACCTTAGCGAGTAAAGAATGTACT
Organism: Nothocercus julius; assembly: GCA_013398735.1. NCBI lineage: Eukaryota > Metazoa > Chordata > Aves > Tinamiformes > Tinamidae > Nothocercus > Nothocercus julius. Next base: position 1,141,084 of record VZSV01000019.1, on the reverse strand, counting down.
TTCGTTAAAAACATTTTCCCTATATCAGAAGTGAGAGCCTTGATTAAGTTTTTCTGATGGATCATAGTATACCTCACAGGTAGTAGAAGTGGTTAGGGTAATATATATTTCTTTAATCCTGATTCAATATATTTATGGGCAGATTTGAAAGGAATAGTGTCATACTCTCATTTTCTGTCAGTTCTTTCTGGTTTTGAGAACAGGGCTTGTTCATGTTTTAGTCAAACCATGTGTCTGATCATGAGACATTCAAAGAAAAGCACCCTAAGTATGCAAAAATTACTGAAAGCGGTGATTCTTTCAAGTGCTGATGAGACTTTTTTTTTTTTTTTTTGAGTACATCTGCCTTAAAAGCATTAAAGAGCAGAGAAAAAGGTGATGGAATCAATTCAGTCACCGATTTTGACGTAAATTGTGCTGTACTGTGTGCTGTCGTGGGTCCTGTAATTCAGGTGGCTGTATCAATGAAGACCTCCTCTTTTAAATACTTATGTTTTATTTATTTATTTATTTGATGAGAATATTTCTTTTCAAGTTGAAACTTTGTGAACATGGACTCAGGTTAAAAAAAAATTGAGTAAAGATAACTCCAGATGATTTTTGCTTTCCTGAGTGATGAAGATATACAGGCCAATTGCAGCCTCAAGAAGTGGATAAAATGGCTAAGAAAAGGGAGAAATGTAACAGTTTATCATGGCAGAATGGAAATGCATTTACACTTTGCTGTCACAGCTTTATTATTTTGTCATGTATTATATGACCCCATCCACGGTGCAGAGTCTGATTTTGCTGCACGATATATACCTTACTCATAAAAGGAAGTTTTTATTTCATAAAAGGTCAGAGGCTGGAGGAATCCGCTCTGAGCAGTTCATGCATATGCCTTTGAGTGGGCCTATATATTTGCAGCCCTTCCTTGTTGGCAACAGGGCAAGAAAAAGATTTAAATAGAATGTTGGATTCTTGAGAAGCAAGGTGCTGGAAGGCTGTTTTACCATAACATGGCAAGATGTTGCACTTCCATTTCTTCTGGATATAGTGCTAGGGACCAAAAATTACTTGAGAAAGTGCATAGAGACAGCAATAGAAAAAGGTAATGCTATAATGAAAGAGAGCCATAAAAGAACAGAAGTTACGAAGAACTGATCCAAACAGGAGGCCCTTCAGTCCCGGCTTGCTGTGTTCCTTTTTATGCTCAACATTTTTGCAGGGACTTGTTCCTTTGTACAGCTAAGCAAGAAAAGACCTGCCTGGTAACTAGAACGGAAGATTACAATGAGGAAGGAGGGAAGAGGAGGGCAAGAAGGAAGCGAGCAGGCCCTGCAAGAAGCAGTGCTTGTGACTCAATGTACGGCCCACTTCTGAGTCAGTTTGGTGAAGTAAGACACTCGGCAGCCGCAAGTGCCATCTTTTCCTGTGGCATAAATTGGTGATCAGCTAAAGATTCTTCACAACAAGGCAGGGTTCTCCTGTTCATGTTTCAGGTTTAGGAGTTGCATTTTTCTTTTCAGAGTCGTGTATAAACTGTGGTAAGCTAAAGATAAAAAACAGTTAGGCAGGCTTATGACTAATAGCAGATTCTTCTTCAAACATGTTAGGAGTAAGAAGTCTACCAAAGATTCCTGAGGGCCAATAAATGATTGATGTATAAAAACATATACGCACACACAAAACAATATAAGTTATCTTCCTAAAGCCCATAGAGAAAGTTGTGGGAACATAAGACAATAAGAGGAAAAAAGAAAAAAAAAAAAGAGAATTTTGCATTTGTATTCATTGTGGAGGACAATGAATTTCAGTGCCAGAATGTTTCCTTATGGAAATGTTTCATGGGAGGATCTGTCTCAAACTGAAATGTCATTAACAGATAATTACAGAACATATACTGAGATACTAATATTTGTACTAATTACCTTAAATCATGAATTACCTTAAATCATAAATTGGTGGAGTCTGGGAGCAGGGAGGGGAGACACTCCCAATCTGGGGGAATACCACTATATTCCTGCTCTCTTCTCCTATTGACCACATTTTGAGATAGGAAGTTGTGTTAAAGGGACCTCTGATCTCTCTGGTATAGAGGTTCTTATGAATAGCCTTGCTTTGTGCTTGAAAGTTAGTCTTCACTTTCCTTCTTGCTAAAAAAACAAATGTTTTGTCACAGGATTGCCAGATATGTATTGCTTTTTAATGCTGGAGATGCCTGTATTTTCCCAGGAGGCAGATATTTCCCTTTAATAGGATACAAACACATAAAATATGTTGACAACTTTCTATAAGAAACAAATGACTGTTGCAAAGAAACTGGATTGCTAACAGAAACTATGTAATGCAAAATGGACTTTCTTTTGTGAAAGCTTTTACTGGAAACCAATGACTGATTTTTTTTTTTTTCCCTTTTCTGCAGGGAAACATGACAACAAAAACATTGTCTTTGTGCAATATCATAACAGTATTTATGTCTTTAAACATGGCAGGTAAGTTTATTGGAAGCTATGAAGGGTCTCGTTCTGAAGCTTGAATTTTACACAAGTAATACTCTTTTTCTGTGGAAATCAGTGTTAAAAGTCCAAAGTCACAAAAAAGTTTTTTTTTTTTTTTTTTTTTTTTTTTTTTTTTAACAGTCTTGAGAACAGGAACATATGAAACGTAATTTGGAATATTTTGTGTTCTGATTTTTTTCTGAACTGATTTGAAATTTTAACTTTACAGAATGTATCCTTATGATTTTTTCATAATGCAAAAATCGATGATTTGATAGTTAACATTGCAAGCTACTTTGTAAGATTTTTTTGTAAGATTACTAGGCAACTTTGTTGCTCTTCAGTTGTCAACCAACAGCTCCGGTAGTTTACATGTTTGAAATATTTCAAAAGGTCTGAATGAGATGCTGGCATAATCTTGTCATTCTACCTAGAGTCTTGGAAAGGTGCCACATTTTTAAAAGCAAAATTCCATGAATTTCCCTTGCCTCGGATTTTAGCAAGACATTCTGTTGGTTTCATTTATTTATTTATTTATTTATTGCCTGTGAATGGGCAAGCTCCAGGGCTCACTGATCCATTGAATAGTCTCCCTATTTTATTTATGTATTTATTTATTTATTCATTTCTTTATTTATTTATGGGCAAATGCAGTAATCATACAGAAAGGTAGTTACCTTATTTGGCTGCCCAAATAACAGGAGACACTTCCCTTGTCTGCTTAGTTATGCATGTGTCTTAAAATTCCTGCCTGCTCCCTGAAGATAACAGAAGGCCTCGGCAGGCAGGGAGGGATTTCTGATCAGCAGAGGGGAAGTGCATAAACCACGATGCTGTTTTAGAGCACTGGGCTGTAGCAGCAGGAAAGAGTTCAGTTCATCAGTTCCTCTGGCCACAAAAGATAAGTTTTAGTCTTCATTTCATAACTGTCCAAGTTATGGGGAAATTAACACAGAACAGTTCAGTGTTTTGGTAAATAATATGGAGGTTTATAGCAAGGTGAAGAGATCTGTGGATAGTATGAAGTTATCCCCGATGGTCAGAACTAATGCTGACTATGGAGGGGATTTCTGGGTTTTGAGTGATTGATGATAGAATGTCAATGAGTAACATAAAATGGACGTGGAGTGGCACGGAAGGAACATAGCGCTACCATGCATACTTTATTTAAGTAATGTGAGCATTAAGTTAGTCAGAGCCACTTGGGTAAAATACTGTTTTGACATTTCAGGATCCTTTCTGGAAGCGTTAGCTTTTTCTTTGGTGAGCAAAAAGGCATACAGGAGTTATGGAGAAAAGGAGACTAGAAAATAGAAAGCTTCATGGTGAATGTGCATCTTGAACTCTGCAATGCTGGTCAATCTTAGAAAAACTATATCAGAAAAGATAAGGAGATGAGTGACAGTGTTGACTGACAAGGAATAGCTTCCATATGAGATGTCCCTAAATGAATGAGAACTGCGGTAAAGAAGAGAGGACTGAGTCAAGGGCTGATGGAGGTCTGTAAAACTGAATGTCACTGAGCAGTCGCATAAGATAAATTTTGCTCCAAATAAAATAAAGTTTGTTATTTCTCTTAACAAGAAGGACATAATAGCCAAAGAAATGATAAAAGACAATGAATGAATGGAAATGGAAAGGAATGAATTTTTATGCAGAATGTGTGAGAGAAGAAAGGCACCAAAAGGAAAGCCTTACTCTTACTTGCCCCATCCTTCTTTTCTTTTCTTGTGCATCTGCCCCTGGTTGTTATCAGAGACAGGATTTTGGGCTAGACAGACATGTCTATGACTCTTTGTATGACTCTTTGTGCTGTTATTATATTCTAATGAAAGGAGGAATTTTAGATAAATACAATATTGACTTGGGACTGTGACCACAGTATCCAAAGTTGGTGCCCTTTTAGGTGCTCAGGATGTTGCTAATTGTCTTCCTGTAGGAAGCTCCTTTGGTCCAGCATGAAGAAAATGAGCTCACTGATAAGTGCTTGTAATAATTCCACTCCACATGCTCACAAAGTTAGGGGTAATTGAGATTTTATTATCAGCCTTAATATTTGTGCAACAGCAACTTCAAAGTGTTAATACTTTGTCATTGAAAGAACAGTGCCTTGAAGATGTGTGTCTTGACTACACAGAAGATATTTAACAAATAAAGGCACTCAAAATGAAATTTGTGTGCACATATGCGTGTTAGGGTGCATGCAGAGGAAACTGACTGGATAAATACAAAGAGTCTAATAATTTGCATCTGAACTAGAACATACAAATGGCAGTGTGCTGCAAACAAAGAAATTCTGCTGCAGTGTAAAGTCTGCATTCAAAAACCAGCATTTCATTCCAATGATGTAACTGTACATGTAACTGAGTGATACTTCTAGTCTTAAGACAAGGAATTGTAATTGTTTTCTTAGTAGCTGATTTAAGAAAAAATGTGGAAGCTCCAAGAAACTTTGTAAATACAGAGGAACAAGTTAAGTATGTTCTTTCACAATATTTGAGATTTCTTTAATGTTTGTCTGTTTTCCTTTAGAGAAATGTGACACCAACAATGAGGTGTTGAGCCAAACTCTTGTACCTGTTGGGCAGCCTCTCGCTGTTAATTGCTCACTGGAAAAGAACTTGAATTTTAAAAGTGGAGACTACAATTTAACATGGTATAAAGTTGGTAACCAGACACCTGTGCCTAGAGACAAGCTTTCTAGAATTCATCAGCAGAAGAGTTTAATTTGGTTTCTCCCTGCAATGTTAGAAGATTCTGGAGATTATGAATGTGTCATAAGGTGAAGGTTAAAAAAAATTGCATTACTACAAAAATGAGTTCCAAAGCGAATAACTTTTGGAAAGCAAGCAGAATCTTGGGGCTAAGGGATATAATAATTAAAAGAGAGGAAATATTCACCAAAAAAAAAAAAAAAAAAAAAAGGTTAGGGAATGCAGGGTTCTCGTTTTCCTTAGGTTCTCTGAGGTCACTGTAGAGAGAAGATTCTGGAGGAGTAAGTGGGGGAATGCAGAGTAGACCAATAACTGTAAAGGGAGGTGAACCTTTGTAGGCTAAAGGAGCTCTAAAAGAAGCTTAATATTGCAGAAGCAACAATCAGAATTCTGTCCGTCCAGCTCCCACGTTTAGAAAGCTTAAGCAAAAGTAAACCTTTTAGAGAAATTGTAGACTTCTGGTCCTCTCTTCTCCAGAAAGAGTACTATATATTTTCTACCTGGAAAATGCAATAAGAAGTAAGTAATTATCTTAATTGCAGGAATTTGACAAGCTGCAGCAAAATGCATACAAAAGTAACAGTGTTTGAGAGGGTTGATGGTTTATGCTTAAATGAAAAATTTGCTGTAGAAGAGGTGATATTCACATTATCATCTGGAAAGGTTGTGTGCCCACACTTGGATTATTTCAGGGATGAGAAGAATACTCTGCCTGTTCGTTGGTATAAGGTGAGAATGATGCATTTTATACTGCTATAGCTGTCTGTTATATAAAATACAAATCACTGATGTTATTGAATTGTAGTTGAAAAAACATGGATTTATTTTAAATATGAGAAGACTGTTTTTAAAACGAATTGGAGGGGGAAAAAGATAAGACTTTTTATCTTTAAGGATATATTTTGTGTGTTGAACAATGGAGTAGAAATTCAGCTTAAATGTAGGTGTTGAACCATGTAGCCAGCAGGTGGCACGTTTTTACCTGCTGGTGAAATTACAGCAATCCTTTACTCTTGTGAAGAAATGTTTTTAGTATGTCACTCCATAGCCAGTATGTGTTCAACATTGTTCCATTAAATAAATGCCATTTAATACTGTTCCTGCTTATTTAAAGGCTCTTTCTGTTATAATGATGTATTGCCTTCAATAGCATATCTGCCTCTTGCCCTTGAAGCCATGAGTGTTTAAGTACTAGTACTTAAGTACTTTGAAACAAGAAATCTAATTATTAAAGGATTCTTCATTAATGAATGCTTTTACAAATCCTGACCACAGCATCTCACTTTCTCATCTTTCTGTCTTTAATATTTTAAATTCCATAGGGAACAAACTGGAGGATCTTTGAATCAAAAATTCTGGGCCAAAATGAAACATGTGTTGCTTTTAGTCCCATTTCTCTTTCATGCTACCTCTGCTCTCAGCCTCCACAAGGCCTCCATCACTATGTTGTGGCCCCTTGAAAAATCAGATTTTCTTGAAGAGAGACAAGCTGTGGAAAGAGATGATGATATGAATTAACAGGGTTTTCTACACACATTTAGGATTGTCAGCTCCTGGAAGGAAAAAGATTTTCCACCTTAAACAGTGATCTTGTCATTTTCAATGTAACTTTGTATGATAAAGGAAACTATACATGCAAAACTTCATATATCCACAATGGAAAACAATATAACATTTCACGAGACATCAAGCTAAGTGTAGTAGGTAAGTAAGTATCATCACTGTTGTTTTTGTTCATACGAATGACTCCAAAATGTTGTCTAGATTTCTGAAAAACAAATTTGTGGATAAGAATACTCAGAGTTGTATGTTTGTGCCTAAGTATGAGGGAAAGAAATGTTGGCTGAGAACTTGCATATTCAGTTTGTTGCTGCCACTGTACTGAAGACTGGTTCCCCTGTTCCGTGATGGAGCATGTCAGAGCTGTGCTGCCTGGGCCAGCTGCAGAAGTCCCTAAACAGGGGCCCTGCCAGGCTTGGGAGGCTTGGCATAGTCCTTTCTGCTGCAGCTGCACCTTTCTGTCCTGCCTGTCTTGCTTCTGTCTCTCCTGCATTCATCCCACTGCTACAAGAGCAGCTGTGGGATGAAAAAAAAAAAAAAAAAAGCCCAAGTCGTAGCACTGTCATGGCTTTGTATGTCCTGTCTGTTTCCTTCAAACCTTGGTCTCTTCAGTTTTCAGTTTTATGCTCTTCAGCCCAAGAACTGCTGACTTCTGATGTTGGGTATCTATCTCAGTAGATGCTGATTTCTGTCAGGGGCCACCAGCACAACTGCAAAACAAAATAAAAAACATATAAAAAGGCCTAACTGTAAAAAGGTGTACTACTTTGCTAGCAGAGCATTATGAGATTGATACTGGATCACTGAAAAGGCTGTATGGTACCAAGGTAAATGCCAGTGCTGTTTCTACATTCTTGCTAACAAAAGGTTCTTAGATCTCTGTATAGATTCCCATTCAGTTGTCTGTGTGTGTGTGCGTGTGTGTTGAGTGAGTTTTTGTATATATACATGCACATGTACAAAGTATAAGTACCCACAATATTTATACTTGTAGAAAGTAACGAGGTCAGGCTAGATGGACTGATCATTCAGGTCTTAAAATCTGTCTCTAGGACTTCAGCATTAGAGTGATGCCAGCTGTCACTATTCAGTAAAACCAAATCATGTCACTCTGGTTTCATAAATGAAAGCAGCTCCGTTGTTTGTAAAGCAAGACTGAGCGAGTCTGCACGAAAATGTGTGATATTGGATGCAAACAGTAGTTTGGGCACACTTTTTGGAAGGGAGAGGAAAGGATATATCTGGAGCAATCCTGTATAAGTACAGGGTATTTATAATTCCTTGTTGTTGATTTGTAGGATTTATATACATTTACATGTTCATGTAGGAACTTACCTGAACTTTGAATGCCTAATCAGGAAATGGTCTAAAATGCCCTATAGCTTCCTGAGTTTCCTGGAAGTGATACATGTGAGTTAGGGATACATGAGTTAGAGATGCTCCTAGCCAGAATTCTCTGAGATCAGGTATCTAGATGTCCACCTGTTGATTAGTCTCCTTTTGTAGCCTGTTGAGAAAAATGAACATTTCTGGCTGTGATATATCCAGTCCTGATTTAAACATCCAAAAATAGCCATTGATATTGTGTTCCTTTGTACGTAGTTCTGTTGACAGATGTGTTAGGCCATTAACTACAGTATAGAAATTAAATTTCTCATTTATAATAATAAAAAATCAGGAATGGATGAATTGTACTCTAAAAGTATTTCTCTCCAGTTTGTATCTATGGGGTGCTGTGTGCCAGGCTACCCAGGATATAGAGAAGTGGGTAATACTGTAGACGGGCCCCATGTGTGACCCAGCACCTGTGCGTACTTTTATCCATTGGGACAGCCAGTCCGCCATCAATGCATAGAGATTAATGACACTACATTTTGAAATAGGTAGAGAGTCAAATATTTATCATCAGAAGCATCAGTTATCCGATGTATATTTTGAGCATTGAGTGATATCTGTTGTAAAATTGCTGACAATCATGTCCATAAGAGAATGGGGTTGTAGAACTTAGGGCAGGCCACAGCTGCCCCAGGTTTCTGAAAAGGACTTTCTTTCTTTTGGTTAGTGAGCCCACCAAAAACGCCCCCAGAAATATCTTATCCAAGGAACAACTCAATTGAAGTGGAACTTGGTAAGTAGTTTTTTCTGTAACGAAGTGTGATTTTGTATTCTAGTGGAAAATTTATGCCCAACCGTAGTGCCTCCTTCTGCATTTTTGACCAAAATAGGCCAGTGACTAGTTCAGTTTCTTCTATATATTGACGTCCTGAAAGAGGAGTGTTGGAGGTAAGAAAGGAGACAAAGGATGTGGCTTCCTATATCCTTGGAAACTTGCAGCGGGATTTCCCAGATGTAAAGGAAGTTAAAGGGAAACCGTGTGATTTTGTACTGCTTTTGTTGGTTTCCATTGCAAAAAGTGGCTGCTGTATAGCCCTTGGAAGAGATTTTGAGAAGATAAGCATCTTTGAATCTCTAGGGAAAGTGATGCTGCAGTAAGGGGCGACATTTTCCTGGATTTGGCTTCTGGTCCCACTGGTGTCTTTTCCAACCTGCACATTGCTGCATGTATAGATCTCTATTAGAGGAACTTTTCTGAAGGGATAGGGAAGAAAAAGACATCATACACAAAGCAACTGATGCTGTCCCACCCTTCTCCATCCTTAGCTAGCCATTATGAGGCTCTGTGGACAGGGCTTTGTGGCCTTCAATTAGAATGCAGACATTAACTTTTCATTTTGTAATACAATGTTATAGGCTCACAGGTTGCAGTGGATTGCAATGCAACAGGTGCTGCTGAGTATGATGTGTTTTGGACAAGCAATGATATGTATATTGATGTATTTTATCTGAACAGAATTTTTGAAAAAGCCTATGAGTAAGTATATGAGTAAGTATATTTTCAGATTAGAAAATACTGGCTTAGCAATCAAAGTTCACTGCCGTTGACATGAAAGTATTTAGGGACATTTTCTACATGCTTAAATAGTTGTTTTTTTGTTTTTTTTTGTTTTTAACTTTTTCCTTATTTGTCCTCTCCATGTGTTAATCCCTGCAGGTTCTTCCTCTGTCTTTGCAAAACTTTTTTTTTTGTTTTTTTTTGTTTTTTTTTTTTTTTTAAGAACTCTAATGCTTCCCTCCTCTAGTTGACTTTCTGCTTTGCTATAGGAGCTTGAAACATAATGGGCACATAGACTTTGCATGGGGTTGTGCTCATTATAAAAGTCTATCTTAATTTCCAATCTGTGCTCTGTGAAGACTGAGAATCTCATAGGTGTAATAGATTCTACCAAACAATCTCTGGGGAGACATATTTCTGATGATAGGTTGGGGTGTGGGAGGAAAACAGAGGCAGGCACTAAGTAAAGCATGAGAAAGGCAACCAGGAAACAAGGTGAGCATGAAATAAAATTGGGACAGAAAGTAGTCTGAAAAAAAATTGTTATGAATGACAGTTTGGGAACTAAAAATTGTAGGTTTTTTTTTTTTGTCAGCCCTCATTTAACAGTGATGCTATGAAGAAAAAAATATGTTTATAAACTCGTAGGTACTGCTTGAGAGAGAAACTGAGGAAGAAATGAAAAAATATCTTCAAGATTACAGCTGTGAGAAATAAGTAAACCTAGGTGCTCATCGAAAAATAAAAAAGAAAAAGGAAAAGGGGGGAAACAAGTGCTGAGTTTTGTTAGTGCTCAGCAAGAAAGAGAAAGACCTATAGCTGAGTAATCATTATCATGTCTTTAAAGATTGGGCCATAATGCAGAGACATACAGTCTCTGGATTGCGGTCATAATGATGGTGTGACTTTGAGATCTTCTAGCTCCTAAATGGTTGTCTTTGAAAGATAGTATTCTCTGGTTCCAGTCATTTGTATTAATGATAGTGATTTGTTCTTTCCTTAGTGTTTTAACAATTGTAACTTTTTGCACAGAAATGGATTTGTTTGGTCCTATATATGAGCTTTATAAATATATTTCAAGCTTTTATCTTGCATTTTAAATCATAAGTAGAATATGTTTTCAAGAAAGAAGAGACATGGCTGAACAGACAAGTTAGATAATTTTGTATTAAGATACACTATTAACAAGGGAGTGGTATCCCCCACTTTGCTAGTCATTAAAATGTTAGTTATTTAGTTATTTTAGAGTAACGTTCATCTAGTCATATGTCATGGTTTGCCTGACTAACTGCATGATCACTGGCGTTTTTGTGGCCTTGCACAATGTATGGGAAATAACTTGGCTCTCTTCAAAGTGCAGCCCATTCCTTAAAAAACGTTTAGTTCTTTTGAGTGTGATCTGATCCAGGGGGTGAAACAGAGATTTAGACACCATTGCTGGTAGCTGGAATCAGCAAATGGTTGTATGCTGTGGGTCACTTTTGGTGTTCTCTCTCTCTCCGAGTTGCTTACCACAAGAAGGGGCCTGTGTACTGAGGCCACCTTCTGCACTGCAGATTTGTTTTTTTTTTCCCGCTGAGAAGGCAATGGAGCTCTCCACATATTTTCATAGGGGATGGGAAACTAAATACAGCTGTTTCTTTTCTAAGCTGTTGTGTGTGTGTGGGTGAAATAATATCTTCTCACAAGTTTAGTTCATATTAGAAAACTATCTTTAAAAAAAAAAAAAAAGCAAAGCTTTCTGACATCTATGCTAAATGCCAGCAACTAAATGCCCAGCTGTTGTGTGGCTTTCCCTCCTATAATGTAGTTGCTTATTTATTCTGAAATGTAGTAGACACAATTAAAATAAAAATAACCATTGCCAAATGATGGTGGTGTAAACATGGGCCCGGATGAGATGCACCCAGGAGTGCTGAGGGAACTGGCGGGGGTTATTGCTCAGCCACTCTCCGTCATCTTTGAGAGCTTATGGAGAGCAGGAGAGGTGCTGAAGGACTGGAAGAAAGCCAAGGTCACTCCAGTCTTCAAAAAGGGCAAGAAGGAGGACCTGGGAAACTACAGGCCAGTCAGCCTCACCTCCATCCCTGGAAAGGTGATGGAGCAGCTCATCCTAGAGACCATCTCTAGGCATGCCAAGGAAAAGAAGGTGATCAGGAGCAGTCAGCATGGATTCACCAAGGGGAAGTGGCGTTTGACAAACCTGATAGCCTTCTACGATGAGGTGACTGGCTGGATGGACGACGGGAGAGCCATGGATGTTGTCTGCCTTGACTTAAGCAACACTTTCAACACAGTCTCCCATAACATCCTCATAGGAAAACTCTGGAAGTGTGGACTGGAGGAGTGGACAGGGAAGTAGATTGAGGACTGACTGGATGGCAGAGCTCAGAGGGTCATGATAAATAGGACAGAGCCCAGCTGGAGGCCTGTGGCCAGTGGTGTTCCGCAGGGGTCAGTTCTGGGCCCAGTGCTGTTCAACTTGTTCATCAGTGACTTGGATAAGGGGACAGAGTGCACCCTGAGCAAGTTGATATAAAATTGGATGGAGTGGCTGACACCAGAAAACTGTTTTGCCATTCAGAGGGACCTAGACAGATTGGAAACTCATGAGCTTCAGCAAGGACAAGTGCAGGGTCCTGCCCCTGGGGAGGAATAACCCCAGGCACCAGGACAGATTAGGAGTTGACCTGCTGGACAGCAGTTCCGTGGAGAGGGATTTGGGAGTCCTGGTTGACAAGAAGTTAACCATGAGGCAGCAATGTGCCCTCGTGGCCAAGAAGGCCAATGGGCTCCTGACCTGCCTGAGGAGGAGGGTTGCCAGCAGGTGGAGGGAGGGGATCCTGCCCCTCTCCTCAGCTCTGGTGAGGCTGTACCTGGAGTATTGGGTGCAGTTCTGGGCTCCCCAGGACAAGAGGGACATGGAGCTTCTAGAGAGGGTCCAGCGTAGAGCAATGAAGATGATTAAGGGACTGGAGCATCTATCGTATGAGGGAAGACTAAGCGAGCTGGGCCTGCTTAGCCTGGAGAAGATTGAGAGAGGTTCTTACCAATATGTACAAGTACCTTAGGGGAGAATGTAGGGAGGATGGGGTCAAACTATTCTCGGTGGTGGCCAGTGACAGGACAAGGGGTAATGGGTACAAATTAAACCCCAGGAAGTTCCACCTCCACGTGAGGAAGAACTTCTTTCCTGTGAGGGTGCCAGAGCCCTGGCACAGGCTGCCCAGAGAGGCTGTGGAGTCTCCTTGTCTGGAGATCTTCCAAACCCACCTGGCTGCCACCCTGTGCCCCGTGCTCCAGGTGTCCCTGCTTGTGTAGGAGGGGTTGGACTAGGTGATCTCTAGAGGTCCCTTCCAACCTCAACCGTTCTTTGATTCCATGAAAGTCAGTGGTTTTATTGGTCTACTCACCACTTTTTGCACAGGGAAGAAATTTCCCACAATGGACGCCCTGTGCTTACTGTGAAGCTAATAATATCAGAAGTATGCGATGAAGATTATGAACAACCATTTGTCTGTCATGCTTCAAATGCCTTTGGACAGGTTGCATCCTATATCACATTAAAACGCAGAGGTAAGGAATTTTGTTATTTTTTGTTACGTTTGTTTGAAAGATAGCATTTGGACAAATTTGGCATTTTCTTTTTAATGTTATTCTTGTGTTTTTGTGCAGTCCTTGATTTACGGAGATGGCTCATTGGAGGCCTTATATCTTTGTTGCTTATAACAGTCATTGCTTTAATAATCTACAAGAATTTCAAGATTGACTTTGTACTTTGGTATCGTAATTCAAGTTGCGCTTTTGTAAGTAAGGAAGGTATGTATGACAAGCTGTGACAATATAACACGTCTATCTGTTTTTTAAATTACTGTTGCCTGTCAAAATAGTGTGTGATTATTCAATAGAATGTATTTGAAATTCTCTACAGTGCTGATTTTTTTCCTAGTTGTATGTATGAAAGGCAGTCATAGTTCAGATAGGAAACACTGAATGATATTCATAGCAGTCTTGGTAAGCATAGGTCAAAAAGAAATTTGCACGATGCCCTTTGCTTTTCTGTGAAGTAGTTTCTCTGCATGTAGATTTATGGTCACTCTGATGGCAATCAATAGGTGTCAGCAGAGCTACATCTTGTAGGCTAAATGATTATAAATTTGCGTTAAGTGTTTTTATTGAAAATCAAACTCTTGTTTTCTCAGAGGTGAGATTTTTGTTCTTCTGTAATTTCTTTCTCTTAGCCAACTCCCATTACCTTTATTTACCTTTCTAATTCTTGCAAGTTATGATAGTTGCATACATACAAGAGAAAAAGTGGTAGAATTCTCTCTTTTGTGGTTTTTGCTTTGTGGTTTTATTGCTGTGGTATAGACAATACATTGGACAGGTGAGAAAAAATGAGAATAAGTTCAACATTATTATATTATTTATTATATGAGTGCTGTGGCAGCACCTCAGACCTTAAAGTTCCCTAGAGTTTGAAAGAAGATGGATTACTTGCATAGAGATAGCTAGCATTTATTCATGGCTGTTTGAAATGCTTTCACAGAAAAAAACATTTCAACTTACATTTTATTTGTTTAAAAGTTCAGTTTCCCAGAAAACATTAACAGAGTTCTAATGAAAAAATCAATGATACCAGGTCTTGTAACTTGTTCGGCTAAAATTAACTTGTTAAGTTTGATTTTTGCTTTGGCTTCTTTGTGTCCTTCCTGTTTATTATGCAAATTTAACTCTAAGAACGCCAGTCATCTTCCCCTCTCTGCCTCCCTCCCTGCCCCCCCCCAAATTATTATGATAAAGAGTTGCCGTTTTCCAGTTGCTCTGGAAAGGCAAAAGAGGAGAGAACTGCTGTCGAGTGTGCTTCGGAAGAGGTTGTGAAGAAAGTCCTGCAACAAGCTGCATACTTTCTTAATGTCTTGGGACCTCTGGGCATGGGGGATCTTTCCTGCAGATCCCAGGGTCTTGCATCAAGCTCCCTTGCTGGCAAATTATTCCCCCCGATGGGAAAAAAGGTCAGTTCTGTCTCTGAACACCTTTTGATTTGTACAGAGTTTAAATGCCTTGCTGTTACTCTTGTCAGATAGCAAAATCCGTCCTCATTGCTATTTTAAACAGTCCAAAATTAAACCTTGTAAAAAAGGCATGTTACTCTTCATTTTAATTTTCTAATAGGATATGTTGTTTATTTTAGATGGGAAAATATATGATGCATATGTCCTGTATCCAAAAGGCAATGAAGGCAGCAGCTCCTATCCTCTGGAAACATTTGTTCTTAGAATACTACCCGATGTTTTAGAACGACAGTGTGGATATAATCTCTTTATATTAGGAAGGGATGATTTACCAGGGGAAGGTATGATTTAACTAGTAGAATTAATATGTTGTCTTTTTATGCATTCTTCTGGGATTAGGAGAAAATTATACAAACAACCAAAATCCAATTATTTTGGAAATCAGATTTGAAGTTGTATATTTTTAATGTACAGAAGAATGTTTCCTTAACAAACATTCTGCACTGCTGTTATGAGGGTTGGTACTTTCTTTTTAAAGGTTTTGCTAGCTTTCAGCCACATTAGTTACATTATAGAGGTTTTTTGAAAGACATCTGCTTCTCAGGACTGTGGAAAACCATTTTTCTCAGTAATATCATGTAATGGATTTGAATCATGAATCACTACTGGGAGGTCTTAGATTTACCAATCCTCTCAGCTAGCCACTCGTCCATATAATTGCAGTTTTAAAATTATGAAATATTTTGCATCATTTGTGATGTCTCTATGCAGAATTTGATTATTCTTTCATAACTTACAGCTGTGGTCAGTGTTGCTCATGAAACCCTTAAGCAAAGCAGAAGATTGATGATTATTCTGCAATCAGAAGCATCTAGTTGCTGCATGTTTGAAGACGCCTCTGAACAACAGCTAACTGTGTATAATGCTCTCATCCGTGATGAGATTAAAGTGATTCTTATAGAAATGGATAAAATACAGGACTATACAAGCATGCCAGAATCAATCAGATACATTAAGCAAAAACATGGGGCTATCCAATGGAAAGGGGACTTCTCAGAGAAGTCTTATTCTGCATATACAAAATTCTGGAAAAATGTACGCTATCAAATGCCACACAGAAAAAAATACGTCTTATTCTGAAGTATATTTGTTGCCAAAAACTTTGAACAATTCTCTCTGAAGGTGTAGGAAAATTAAGATGTTCTTGGCTTAATAATACTGAGAAGGTAATTCTGAAATATATGACTTTTCTGCACAAATTCTGTGTATTACAGATGGACTTTTTCCTTGAGGACTAGACCAAGACTTGGTGGGTACCAAGTAACTACCCACCCCTCCTGCAAATTACACCTAAAAACAAAAAATCTGTGCAACTTTATTTCTGTTTAGGCTATGGATAGCAACAACATTTGTTGTGTTAGTCTCACACAGATATATGAAATAAATGTTGCTGTTGGTGGTAGACTGTTGTCCATATAAATGTAATATCCACTATATCTTTTTTTTTTTTTTTTTTAATGGAAACTGCAATTGATAAATGAAAGATCTGATTGCAAAACATGCATTTTTCCTGGTCTTTCTGTTCTACTTCTTCTGGCCCTTTGTGACAGTTTGGCTTGCTCATTACCACAAGAATCTGCCTTCTGCAAGCTTTGAGGTCCTCTCCTGTTGCCTCATGCTAGCTCTTTGAAGCGGTGGGGAAATGCATGATACA
Source organism: Nothocercus julius (assembly GCA_013398735.1). NCBI lineage: Eukaryota > Metazoa > Chordata > Aves > Tinamiformes > Tinamidae > Nothocercus > Nothocercus julius. The sequence continues at coordinate 1,124,705 of VZSV01000019.1, read as the reverse complement.
AAAAGTGTAGAATAGAATCTGTGACCTTTCACACATTTATTTGAGATTTCTTGCAAACTCGAAGCCTCTCAAACTGTGCTGCTACTCAGGAGAACAAGTGTTCTTGTTCTGCATCTCACCTCTGCTAACTGCAAACAGGAAATTCACTGAGGATCTGTCAAAGGACTATGTCATCCTAAAAGCCCAGAATATACAGCACTGGAGCCTACAAATATGTAAAAGTAGGAAAGTTTGGTTGAAGAAAATTGGAAATATCACAAAATGACTGTGATGATGTTAGGTTCAATGTTTGAATTTTCTGCTCCAGAAAGGATGGTTTTGAACTGCTCCAGATATAGATATCTGGATATCCAGATATCCAGACTTAGATATGCAAATTATTTTTTCTAATTTGTTTTTTGTCTCCACCCACTCATTTGATCTTGTCCTCACATCTTTGCACACCACAGTAGCTGTGATGGAAGAGGAGTTTTGAAAATGGTCTCATTGGATTTTCTGAGCTAAGCCTGTTGTGCTTCATTTCTGTGAGCGTGTTTTAAAGTATATGTTCTATCTTTCCATTTATCTCATGAACGATGTGTGTTAGGGGAGTGCTTCCTCTTCTTGCGTTATTCATGGGAACACGCCCCAGCTCTACCTCATCTCTTCTCTAGTCAGTAGTGGTTATTTTTGATCTTTCATGCTTTCTTGCTCAGTTTACGATGCAAATGTATACAAATTATCTGGGAGATGGGAAGGGCTACTTTGAAGTCCTTAAAAGGTATTTTTTCTCTCAAACTACATTGTTCCTAATACTCATATGTTTGGGTGCTTTTTTCCCTCTTTCAAATATGCATAATTCAGTCTTCCTTGTGCCTCATAAAAGTGGATGTCTTGGACAAGTAATTGTATTTAGAAAGAAATCTGGCCTGTCTGTTCTTAGCCTCCTTGTGCTTCAGTGGGAACGGTAACCATAGTTTGTTGACTAGGTATGTACCTTTTGGATAAGTGTGCCATAACCACATTATTGCAAATGGAGCATAGGAGGACAGAAAAAGTGCATCTTTGTAGGAGTAAAGAATTTACTGATAGGTAAAGGAGGCTCACCTTTTCTGAAAGGGTGAATAACCAGGATGGTTGCGAGCGACAAGAAGTAAGATTCATCTGCTTCTTTAAACGGAGGGAAAAAATACTTGGCAGCTATCTCCCCTACATATTGCATACAGGAACAAACAGTGAAAAAAGCTAAAGAGCTGTCTTGACAGGGACACTCATGATGGGAAGGAACTTGTGTGCCATATGTCCCCGTACCATCTGTGTACTCTCTCTTCTGGGTCGTGACATCTGGTTCTGATAGATACCTGGCTCTGATCCCTGTATTTTCAGAGTAGATAGGAGTTAATTCTCCTTAGAGATTAAGAAGAATGGAACACATGATGATTTTTGCAAGAAAAGCCTTTTTTTTTTTGTTTGCTTTTTTCATAAAAATGCATCTCCTTAACCCAAATCTGAATGACTTGATATATTTATATATATTTAAGTGAGTCAGGGATGTGCCAACACTAACTGCTGTTACTTTTTAAAAACTGGTAAGTTTGGCAAGTTTAGCATTTCTGGAGTTAGTTGGATGCCTAAATTAGGAGGTGAGCGAGTTTATTTCTGAGGAAGGAATATATCCAAAGTGGCAAAAACTGAGAATGAGAAAAGGTCAGGGGATACCATGGTGAGGACTGATGAGGAAATAATAAAATTCTACCATATAAAGTAGCTGTGGAATTAAGGGAGTGTATTCTTCTTTTCGTGAAAACAATGCCATTAAAGGCTATCAACATTGTGCTGTGCAATATCTCCACCTAGTGATGCTTAGGAGGGAAGAAGAGATGAAACTGAAATTTCAGAAAAGACTTTGTTTACTTAAGATCATGACAAAATTTTATGACTAGTGGTGCCGAACCATGAAATTAAAAAATGAAAGGAGACTCAAAAAAATATATATTCTGACAACTGCTAGTCTGAATTACAGCATAATTATTATTTTTATTTTTTCCCTCCTCCTGTGTAGGAATTATCAAGGAATTTGTTGGAAAATGATATTTTTGACCTTTGGGTCTGTATGTCTGTTAATTCTGTGCTCAGAATTAATTGGGAATTGGGGAGGAATTGTCCTCTGTAGAGCTGGGCTTCTTCACAGGCCTCCAGCATATGCTGGTTACATCTGATTGCGTGATGTTGAGCGATGCTTCCCATTGATATTTCCAAGACAAAGACCATGAACAGAGATTATTTCATTGGGGATCTCCATTCCAGCAGCCCAGCAAAGTGTGACAGCTGGATCTCAAGAAGACATGTGCCAGCTGTGTGTTCCCCAGGCAATGGGAAGTCCCTATGACCTGGCATACTGAACTGTGCCTAATTTTATTTCTGCCTAATTTACCTGCCCACCACTGGGAACAAATGGATCTGATGGATGCATGGTGAGTAAATCTTGGAGTATGGAATGCTGAAGAGGTTGCAGGAACCTCAGTCTGTAGACAAGCAATGGGAAAAAAATCCATAGGAGGATTGCCTTCAGGACAACAGCCAGAGAGGAATGCTTAAAGGGAAGTTGAAGACTATCTAAAACTGGATGTCACAAAGTTCCTGGGAACAGGAAACACTGAACTATTCTCCCTGGACTCTGAAAATTTGTGAGACAGTATTAATGGACTGTATCTCTCTCACTCGGAATGAACAGTTGCCAATCCTTACCTAGAAGGATTTGTCCAAGTGCCAAGGAGCCCAGCAAACCCTCTTCCTTGCTGAAATATGGATTTTTTCTTCCTCTTTCCCTTCCTCTCTCCCTTCCTTCCTCTCTCCATTCCTCTCTCCCTTCCTCTCTCTCTCCATTCCTCTCTCCCTTCCTCTCTCTCTCTTTCTCTCTC
>VZSV01000019.1:1075478-1121481 GCA_013398735.1 Nothocercus julius | reverse complement strand
TCCTTCCCTCTCTCTCTCCTTCCTTCGTTCTCTCCTTCCTTTTCTCTCTCTCCTTCCTTTTCTCTCTCTCCTTCCTTCCTTCTCTCTCTCCTTCCTTCTCTCTCTCTTTTGTCTTATTTTAAAATCTACAAGCATATGATTTTTAAGTTGAAGACAGTTTGCTAAATGGGAATGATTGTGTGAATACAAATTCTGTGCAAAATTCAGAACCTTTGTCAAAATATCAGTGAAGTAAAATTTTATGCTTGGATTATTGTCTTTCATTAAAAAAAATAAGAAATTAATGCATTCAAATCAAAAGATCCTGCCCTGGGCCAGACAAAATGTATATTCTGAGTACCAGGAAACAATAATTTGCAGAAAGCGATTAAGAGAATTAGTACAGAATGACTGGGGCAGGGTGGTTTCCAACCTTCCTAGAAACTCAAGGAACTCTCAGTAGTGTTAGAAGTATGCAGGAAGCATTCAGATGTTAGTTCTTCTAGTGTTACAGAAATGTATGCGTACAGAAATGTATATGAAGTTCATGTTGTGGCTGAGGGGTCTAAGAACAGCCCTAGGCATGCTTTATGCTGCTCTTAATTGTACAGTGCTGCCAAAACTGTTTTTTTTTTTGTTTTTTTTTTTTTCCCACCATGGGGAAAAATGGGAGAGAGGGTCTCAAGAGCTTTGACTTCAGTGGAGCTTCAGGAGTTTGAGAGTCAGATCATGCACTTTTTTTCTCTTCTCCAATCTCTCTTTCTCTCTTCCCTGAAACCCACCAAAAGACGCCTCTTTTTGGTCAGCTTTCCTGCTCAGTGGCCTGCTTCTCACAAGAGCTTGCTGTGGAAGAGACCACATCTGGAATCAGGGATAGCCCTTAAGAAAGGAGTTGCTGCATACCTTTTTCTCAGAGGTCGAAGGATACAGGATGGTGGATAGTTCCACTTATGCAGTAGGCTGCAAGTAGGTGGGATAGGATAGTCTTTCACAGGGAAAAATGTCTGGCAGTAGTGTAAAGCAAGGTAAATCAACGCACACATTTTGCAAAAGAAAATTTCATTTTTGAAAATAACCCTTTGATTTCCTCTTTGACAGCTCAATACCTTCTCAACAGAGTAAGCAAAGAGGTGAATAAAATAATCCATGTAATTTTTCAAAGCTTTAACCAAATTGATCTAGAGCTGACAGTTCGAGACCTAGAGTGAGGCTGAAGGAAAGAGGAGGAACAGACCCAGTAGCACCTTTCATAATCACTGATTAAGGTAGATCATTGAAACCTGTTGCATTTCAAGGTACCTGTGGGATGTGCAAAGCAGCAAAGTGCATTTTTATCTTTGTATGTGCCTCTCTCTAGCCACAGACATGTGCTGGCTCTAGATATATTTCACTGCTCTTGGCTTTTCACTTTGAAGATATCTCCAATCAGGCTGATGATCTTTCGATTTCCTGAATGAGGCCGCCTCCCGGATCACAATGTTCCTCACATAAGACCCAATGTTGTGGAACTTCCCTTGACTCAAACGCAGAGTAGATTTTTTCTTCCCTTAAACACTCTGGTTTTATTCTCAGCAAAGTATTTTCAAGCAGGAAGCGTTATGAGTGGGAAGGGGGCAGAGATTTTATGAACTGTGTAGGTACTTACCTATGGAATCAATTATTTTTAACCTATGCTGTAAATCACAGAATCACAGAATGGTTGAGGTTGGAAGGGACCTCTAGAGATCATCTAGTCCAACCCCACTGCTCAAGAAGGGACACCTAGAGCATGTGGCACACAGTGGCATCTAGGTGAGTTTTGAAGATCTCCAGAGAAGGAGACTCCCCAGCCTCTCTGGGCAGCCTGTGCCAGGGCTCTGTCACCCTCACCATAAAGAAGTTCTTCCTCACATGGAGATGAAACTTCCTGTGTTTCAACTTGCACCCATTACCCCTTGCTTCTTAACAAGTGAGATGTATCTCTCTGCAGATGGTCATAATTGCCTGAGGGAGAAAAAAATATATGCTTTTGACAGTCTATGAACGATTTAGTTACAGATGCTTCGGTTCTGCACGTTCCTCAGGCCAGGGTTCTTGTAGGGACTGAAGGGAGAAGTGCTTACAGCAGCAGCTCCAGCTGACCTCCTGTTCTGGCCGAGAGCTTTTTAGCAGCCAAAAGCCCTATCTTACTTATGAAAGTTGCTCATGAAAAAAGGGAAACAACAAATACTGGTCAAGATTATTCAGAGAAAGGCTAGCAGCCTGTTGAGCCTGCAGTTGCTGCTGAAAATCTGATGGATATTGCAATAACAGCTGAAGTGACTGTCTCAGGGCCACAGGGCTACTCTTCCAAATGCCAAGGTAGCTGGGGTGGGTCACTGCTGTCTTCTCCCCTCACTGTTCAGCCTGATTTGAGCAGGGAGCTGTGACATTTTCTAAGGGCTCACGGGGACAACCAGGATACACCCTTGCTCTGGCGGGAATAGGAATCCTATTGCCCAAGAGTGCTAGTTCCAGCGGCACCTCTCAATGGTGTCAACTCAAGCTGGTTTGTCTCCTTCTCTGTGGCCATGACATTTCTATGTTGTTGCCATCTTGTTGGCTGCTCATGCCTACAGATCTGATTGCTGGGTCTGCCACCCTTAGAGCTTTCTCATGCAAAGCCAAAGTGAGGACCCACAGCATGCAGGCCTCTTACATGAGCTCTTTCCATAGACTCAAGATCTGACATAGTGTCTTTTTTTTCGCTTGCTTAACCTGACCCTACCATGCTGCAACACTGGTTGTAGAGATGTAGAGACACCTTGTGCTCCTGGAGTAGTGGGTTTTGTACCTACTTAGTGGTGCTTTACCCTTGCTAGCTTCAAGAGGTTGAATAAAAATGAGCAAAGGCATCATTATAATGCAAGCAAAAATTTGCCCCATCCTGTCTCTTCACTTGAGGTGTTGACTAATGATGGCAGAGAGGTCCCTTTGCCCCAGGGAGTCCCCATTCCCCTGGAGCTCTGGGAATGCCCTGGACTCTCAGGGTGCTTTAGGCTCCACTCTATCTGTTTGTCTATAAATGTCAGCAGGGCTGTACATATTTGCAGTCCTTGGGCTAGAGTTAATTCAGACTACATGGATTTTACCTCCATCATACGGTATGTGGAATCTCAGCCCTTTTGAAACCAGTGGATGCGCCATGGTGAGTTCCCTAAGATCATGATAGCATTCTGGAGTCTTACTGAAGTGAAGTTTTACTGGTATTTTGTTTTGCCTTTTCCCATCTGTAGCAACAAGCAAAAGCCCATGTGAAACCTGCAAGGTTATGTATTTTCTTTGGCCTTTGCAGCTGTGGTGTTGGGTGGCATTTTGGTGCTGCCTGTAGTAATAGGTGTCTAATGAGATTTTGTATTTAAAATGAGATACTTTAACTGCACTTACTCTCCAAATGTTTCAATTCAGGCAGCCTGCTGGCTTTCTCTCCCCAAAACAAAAGGGGTTTTGTATCTCCTGCAAAGCCAGTTGCTATTGGCAGAAAAGAAAGTCTCTGGGGTGAAGTGTCACAAATTGGACTGTTTTGTAAACCTTGAAAAATGCACAGAGCAGAATTTATTTCCATTCAGATAAAATGATACGGAGCTATCTGTCATTACTACACAACTGAATTAACCACATCCTTCTCAAGAAAGAAATGGGGCTGTCTTTCCTTTTTAAAGTAACTTTGAGAGGTGTTGAAGCAACGCGAGCTTTTCTCTTGAGGGGGAAAGCACTGCATTCTTCATTGGTTCCTGGTTAACTTCATGCAACACAAAGTTACCAGGGTGTTTCTCAGGCATCACGTCTGGCAGAGATGTTCAGTGCAGCTGGGTACCAGGAACAATGTTGCACTTTTTCTCTGTTCTTTCATCTGGCATGGTCTGACACATGTTTATTGCCTGGCATCAACAGTTCCAACAATCCTACCCTCTCCATCTACCCACAGCTGCTCCCAAGCTGCCCTTTTTTATTGTACTAGCAGAGCTGCTTGTATATGCTAAAGTGGACCAAGAACTAAACCAGCTGAAAAAGAAGTGGGTTTTGTTTGTTTGTTTGTTTGTTTTTGATGTTGTTGTTCCTTTTAGCCTGTTATTTTTTTAAGCAGAGAATTTTCTGAAGTGTCTGCCATCTGGAAAAAAAAAAATGCTTTTTTTTTTTTTTTTCCTGGCACAAGTGCATCGGGGAAGGCAGGTGTGGCTTGTTAAGATCCTGTGAGAAGCACTGTTCTTAAAGCTCAGCAGGATTAAGCAGCTGAGTGATGTTCTGTGTAAAAGTGACTGTAGTGTTTTCAGGACTCCAGTGTGGTCCTTTGGACTCAGCTCTGCACATTGCAGTTTTCTACCAGGAATACATTGTCTGGATTAGTGTCTCTCTCACATGATAATGTGTTTGTTTTTTGTTTTCTTACGGTTGTTTTCTTGGGTTGGTTTATTTTTTGATTTTGTTTTTCCATGTCTTGAAGATGACAATGGACTTTCCATTGCTTTGGTCAAGGAGCAGAACAAAATAGATTGTGTCCCATGGTGGGCAGCTGTTCTGAAGCACCAGCTTCTGATGAGGGGTATTTTCTGTGAGCAGTGTAACTTTTCTCATCTTATTACCCATTCCTTTATCAAGCTTTAGTACAATTTCAGTGCTGACCATCCAGTTCATTAAACACAAAAATGCGTGAATCACAGACCTGTGGAACATCTTGCCGAAGGACATTACAGAAGAATGTCATTTATCTGCATTGCAGGGGAGTTCAGATTGGAAGAGATCAAGTAGGAGGTAAATAAATGGACATAACAAAACAGGCCCAGGAATCCTCCTGCACTGTATGTCGTTGGACGATAGCAGTGTTCTGAGGAGGAATTATTGCGTATGTTCGTCTTGATCTTATGTTTTACTTCTCCTTCAAGTCTGTACTGGAGAAAACGTACCGGGCTAGATGTTCTGAATCAGTACACCACTTCTCATGTTCTTCTGACTTGAGCTATAAAAACATGACAATGATGGAGCTATATTGGCCAAGCAATTCGCTTGTGCCTTCCACCAAAGTGTGCTAACACTGCTGCGGTCAGGTTTTCTTCTACTGCTGTCCTAGTGGTTGTTTTAATCCATAAATGACAGGTCTTGGAAGCAATTGTCTTGTCTGCATTGCGGAGTCTTCAGAATTCAGCACTGTCTCTTTCTTTTATCTATCACTTCCTGCAACTTCAGGCAAACAAAGTTTGCAGTCATTATCCATCACATAGTGTCAAGAGGCTCCACAGTTGATTTTAATCCTGCAGATTTGTCATTTTGTCATTATTTCAACCACCCCAATCAGCTGCTTGTTGCTTCAGGGTCTAAGACTTCCAGTGATAATAGCAGCAAACTTATATTTTGTGTTTTCAGTCTTTAATGGATCATCTGAAGGGTCACTGCTTATGTAAACCATCTGGAACTATTTTGCTGGAACAGCTTCTTATATTTTCAAGATCACTGTTTTATTTTCTTGATCTTTGGAAATCAATTTGTTTTCTAATGAGGCAGATGTTTTTATTACTTCCTCTTAGATATTGCTATTTGACTAAATCTTTGACTGATCTGGGTGTTTCTTCTCTCTCATTAACTTAATAGAATTTCAATAATATTACCTCCTTCTTTCAGGCGGTATTTGGTTCAAAGGATCAAAAGGGAAAAAGAGCACATGGTAAATGCTTATATTCAAGTAAAAATGAGCACATTGACCTACAGTGTGTTCAGTTAGTTTGACATATATAATCAAGGAAACAAATCGTATGTGGATGCTCACAGAATTTTCTATTGGCATGTGATAGAGAGGAGAAGAAATGTCTGGACTAGATACAAATGTAATTATAATATTGTATTTGGAATGGAAGTTCTCCCAGAATTAGTATGAATTTGTGAATATTTAAAACAAGCACTAGTTAGAACCTGCTTTCCAAATTCCATCTATTTAGCTCTGATGATAGGTTGAACTGACTATAAGAATGGTCTACAATTGCTATATAATATTAGTGCTTCCATTCCAGGGTTTCCATTGCTCAGCTTGAGAAAGTCCTTGTTTTTTTTTTTTTTTTTTTTTTTTTTTTTTTTTTTTTTTGTTGTTGTTGTTGTTTTTTTTTTTTTTGTTTGTTTTCTCTGCTCTTCCACCCACCAGTAAACAGAAGAAGAAAAAAGAAAGTAATTGGAATTTCCACTTTAGTTGGAACATTGCAAATATTTACTGAAATATGGAATTTCTTTATTTCATGTAGAAATCTAGTAGAAAGAGGGTAAGTTAATAAAAGAATTTATGGTTACACAAGGACAACTGGTTCACTGACTGACTGAAGGAAAATGTAACTAAAGTTACACCACTGACTGAAATGTACAGTCTTGATTTTATTTCTGCACACAATTTCATTCCTTTTCTTGTTCAAAAACTGTCCCGAAGAGGCTAAGAGCTTTTGTTAAACTTCTTATCAGTACATTTGGAAGTTTCTTCTTCTGAAATCTACAGATGAGAGGTGTCCCCCCTTCCTTCATGACTGCTTCATGAAAAGGTTTGCTTGTGGTTAGTGTATGGAGTATCTACTATGATGGGCTGATGTGTAATCTTTTGTTGTGTTGAATAAGCTGTAAACCAAGCCACAGTTTTCTGCATTTTTTTACTTCTTTTGCTATGTGTATGTAGTTTTCATTCACAGTTAAAGTGTCCATATGGAATTAAGTTTGGTTTAAATTTTCTCATCAGACACCTCTTGCACCTAGCATTTTCTGAAGCTTCATAGTATTCTTCCCCAGAAAGATGACACAAATTGAATGGAATATTTTTAACAGGAGGAGTTGCTTAAAGACTTTGACATCTCCCAGCTCTTTTTCAAAGTGGAGCGCTTGCTTTTCAGACATGTTTCCTTCATTCGTTTATGAACCACAGAACTGCTGTTCTACATATGACTACTTTTACACTCTCTCTTTCCATCCCCTGGCATATGAATTCATATAGAAAATGGACCACTTTGCTGGTGATGTGAAGAGAGATTAGACCAATTTTCTGGTTTTATTTTGTATGACAGATTGTCATTTCTGCTGATCACTTAGAATTCAAACTTTGCTGCTATCCAAAGGTCAGATCTGATACCTGAGGTTTTACTGAGGCAGAGAACAGATCTGATAGAATCGTTATGCTGACTTTGCTATGTAGATAAGATTTGAAATGCAGAGGGAGGAAAGGTTGTGGAGAGAGCTCCCTATACAACCTCTGTCATTCAGAAGACGTTTGGTTATCTGAGCAAATTAGGATAAATTAATTTACATGAATGTAGAACCATTTCTGTAATATCCATCTCTCATAACTTACAGACTGGAAGCAATCATAGTCCTATTAGATCATTATTTTTAAAATACAGATAGAACTAGACACTAAGAACCAGATCCAAATGTGGTCATCTGCATGTTGGCTTCAACATTTTTAAATGTGTGGACGCTATTCTGGTATGTACTTTCCTGGCTTGTAATTTGTTGTCAAGAATTAGGATCCCCAAAAGCTAATGGAAGAGCAATAGTAGACACTGTGGGGTTGGAAATGTGTATGCCTATGGACATTGACTTAGCCTGAACTTGCACCAAAAGGACACGCATCAAAGGGAAAGGGAAAAAGCAGAGTTTTAGCCTAAGAGTAGGAGTCTAATACTCGTATCTAATCGGCTGCACAAGATGAAGACCCAAATTGGCTGCTGTTGACCCTTGCTATTGTTGATTGTATGGGGAACTGATAAGAAATGCTAACTCCCACCTAACCACCTAGCTGATTTGTAAGCCAGGTACCTATCTGTCTGCTGAGAATGGATACTTATGGAGCAAAGATAACTCTGATATACAAAAATACAAACGTTCAGTTGTCAAGTACTTCTCCCTCCAGTTCTATATTTTCATATTCATCTTGTAGTTAGAACAGTCTGCAGCAAATTGGTGCCCTGAAAGGGAATGAACTGTCTGAATTCCTTTCGGAGTGCTTTACACCTCTCCTACAATGGGCAGTTTTGTACTGGGTAGTGAAAGTTTGCTGGTTGAAAGCAAATATGAGGAAGCCTGACCCACACAGGAGGAATGAGACCCTCAGAATACACACTTCCTAGTAGCATTTACTCCTACATTGACTAGAGTCAAATTCACTCTTATCTGTGTTTTCATGGTTTGCATTCCCCAAAACACAGCATCCCAGTTTCCAGTTTTAGCTGGCAATGTGGAGAGTTCTGGTGATACAAGAGGCTCTGGAGACCTTTGAAGTTGGTATTCCAGTTTCTAAGAAAATGTTTTCACTAAAAGACTTGTTTGAGTATTGCAGATCATTCTTACTCTGAGCTGTAATCCATTTTCATGGGAGATAAATCCTTGTCTTTTCTAGAGTGTGTAAAGTACCTATTTTAAGAATAGAGGAGACCCAGAATAAGTTCTGGGACACTGTGTGGGATATTGAATGTCCTGCCTTTTTGCTTGTGGCATAGGTCACTCTTACTGTCTAAATCACATCAGGCAATATTTAGCTGTAATACATAACATCTGGACTCTGAATGATAGATAACTTTTGGCCATGTCTGTGTTGTTTTTCTGTTTTTTCTCTGGGTGATGGAAATGGATGTTAGGAAAGAAAAGTCTCCTGTTACTCCAGACTTCTTTAAAATAAGAAAACAGCAAATTTTGTTTCAGTCCGGATGTGCAGTGTCTTACTCAGTTGTATCTACCTACCCCATCTGCCATATCACACGCATGGCAGTTTGCGCTTGTCTGTCCTAAGGCTGCTGAGGCAATATAGAGTTGGCCAGGGACCCTTCCTGGCTCAGGTAGTGGTCTGGTCTGTGGCTAGTGTGTTATGCAGTCAATGTACATCCTGTCACCTGAGAATGTCAGGCAATATTCAGAAGGTACAGAAACGCAAGGTCATTTTTAGCTAATCAATAACTTAGGCACAGGCGGGTGCAATCACTTACATACATTTATCTGAATGAGCCATGCAGGGTTGCTGAACCTTGCTTGGAGTCCATTACATGACATATGCCAACATTATGGAAGCTAAGAATATGGGAAGGCTAACATACTATGATTTGTCAGTCTCTATGTGTATTTTTAATAAATATTTATCATTATTTTTATTAATTATTAATACTTCTGCATTAGGGACATTTACATTAACCGGCATATAACAATATGTACATGCAGAGTGGGTAATCAAACAGTACAGGTTTGAATTTTCCCTCTTCTGGCTAACTTGTTTTGATTATTTTTTCGGAAAGATTAAGGTGGTGGAACATAATTTATCTTTGATACTAAGAGTTAATTTTCTCATAAAGGGAGGGTCCCAGAAATTCCTAAAGCCTCTGATTTTGTGTGCATATGTTTCCCCAGATTTCTGGCTTTAATGGAAATGGTTCAGTGCAGCAGTGGCCCAGACAAGCCATGTACTCTGTAGTGTGGGGCTTTCCTCTGTGGAACAATATTGGCTTTACCTTTCAATGGCAATTTAAGCACAGGATAGCATTCACTCAGAGCTGAGGGCCCAGTACATGAAGAAGTGCTGTGCTGGTCTGTGATGCTACCCCTGTAACGTAGATGACTGACTCCAGAAGTGTAGATCACATGCTCCCGAGCTGAACAGCCAGTATCAAACTCAATATCTAGACAGGGAGAGAAGTGGGTAGTGAGGTGGGATTTGAGCCCAGTTCAGTACTGTGGTACTTGACTGGCCTGTAAGAAATAACAAAGATGAGAGTGTGCTGCAAAGCTGCTTTCACTCTTCAATGAAACTGGCATTCAGAGCGTAAAAACATCCCTTGAAATAAGATAATAGGTTTCTTTTCTTAGAAGGAAAAAACTTGTCAGCATGTATTTATTCCCAGAGCTCAAAATCCATCAATTTAATCAGCTCTCCTTTCTCATAATCTACTAATTCAATGCACATTGTCTGTATTTCTCTGTATTTCTGAGCCACCAAGAATGGAAATTTGCTACTGTGAAATCTGTTATTTTCTTCAGCCGTTAAACCTGCCTCAAGCTGTGGAAATTTAGGGCTTTTATTCATGTTTCCTTCCTTGGTGATTGAAAAAATGGCAACAAATGCATATACATACATTTGAAGTAATACAACATTCTGAGTGTATCCACACAAGGTTTTTCATTACTGTAAGGAGATAAAAGATTGCTATCATACCTTCATGTCAATATAGGCAGTATGCTTGGATATTTTGTTGCTGCATGTACCGCTTACATTCTCCCACCAAATCTGTGTCTACACCATGCTCCAGATGCCCCTGTATTACTACCAATCTTTGGGCTAGAAGCAGGACTTACTGGCTCATTGGGATGATGTGCTAATGCTGCTCTAGTTTCTAGTTCTGTTTCTGCTTTCAGGCTGAGCTAGGACATATTATCACTGTACTCTGCTGAGAGGTATGGACAACATGGTATATCTACAGCTTTGCAATACATCAGCACTCCTGGCACAATTGCTTTGGTAGGTGACATCTTGTCTCCTTCTCCAGGAAGCCTGGGCCTAGGGGAAAGAGAGAGAAGTAGGGAGAGTTCTTCTGGGCCTTGCTCACCCTGGGGCAATGAAGTAACATCCTGCTGGGTCGATGAAAGCTTGCACGTAGCCTGCCTATACCGTGCCCAAGCTTACAGGTCCTCTCAAAATCAAGATTTGGTAAGTGGGATATGGTGCCTGCTACCTTGAGCTTTCCTGTGCCCAGTCTTTGAAATCTATGTGATGCCATATTTACTTGGGCTCATTGGCTTGTCTCTCCATTAGTCTAGATTTATTTGTGCCATACTCTATTTTGGGGTGTAGCCTTGCTTTTTGGAGGTCTCTGCTGCTTCCTCTTTCCTCATCAAAAGAGTGGTGTTCTTTGCATTAATCATATGCCTGATAATTTCTCTATTTCTTTTATCATGCGAAGCACTGAAAAATCAGATCCTCTTTAATTTTTCCTAGTACTAGAAGTCCTTCCTCTTCCCAGCTGGAAAGTGCCACTCACCCTGGTTTATCCTCACAGAGAAGACTCTGATATCCCTTCTGCTCTTTTCATGAACCTTTTTTCATGCTGTAATATCTTTTTTTTGTCACTGGTGACCAGAATGCCATCAAGATAAGGATGCATTAAAGCATAACATTTCCTGTTTTGTTCTCTATGCTTTTGCTAATACCTTCCAACAATCTATTTGCTCTCTTGACAGCTGCTGAACATCAGGTTGTCCTCAGAGAAAAGCAAAAATCAGTCCAAGTTGTTTTTTCTAGGAAAGTAGAATTTTTTCCAAGGAAGTGGAGAATGGAGCTTTCCAGGAGTGGAAGCTCATCACTGAGCTATGTTTGGGTAAGATTATTTTGATGAGAACTGTGTTTTGTGCAGATCAGTGGCTAACAGTATTGCTCAAAACTAGCAAATGATATCTCACCTCATGCGGTTTAGAAGGTTTTGTTCTTTGTTCAAAACACAATCATACTGCTACATAGCTGACAGGCAAACTGGGGTTTTGTTTTTTGATTAGTTTCACAGGATTTGTGAAGCTTCCAAAATTTGGGTCCTGTTGAACTGGCAGGTCTGGGAGCCAGGGTGAATTAGCATGTCTCAGTCTCTGGAGTGGGATGAGGCTACGATGTGGGAAGGAGAGGAGAGGGAGATGTGCCTGTTCATGTGGCACCACACAGACATGCCCTTCACTGCATACTACGAATGTGTGAAACCGAGGTAAATTTGCCTCTACAGGCTATCGGCTTTAGAACTCAAAGGCCAGGAGCAGTTGTGTGGTTGATTGGCCTTTGGATGGTGGATTCTGAAAGCCATCAGGCCCCTGTGAGCTGGGCAGTCTGCTGGACCAAGGTGCCTGAAACCCAGAGCTCTCACAGGCTTCCTCAAGAAGCCTATCGGGAAACCTTGCAAACTCTTCTGTTGGCTGTGGAAATGGGGTCAATATTTCTGATTAAATATTTTCTGATAAACACTCACTGGGTGAATTGCATTTCTGGCTGAGTTCATGCTGAGGGCTCAGGTTTCTAGTGTAGGCAATGATTAGCTACCTGTTAATCACCTCTGAGGAAGCTTGTGCCCAGCTCACGCCGTCCATGAGAGCAGCCTCCAGATCCAATATCAATAACTTTTGAAAAAATACATGTAGTGTTTACCCAGTGTAAAAGGACTCCATCATTTAGAATTGACAGACTTCCTGCATAGTAGTGGATTTCTTGTACTACACAACCTACACAGTGAAAGCAGATGGGATATGGCTTCTCTTGTATCTTAAAAGCAACTGCTGCTTTTAAGTATCTGGCAAATTATCATACACAGAGACCTCCCAAATCTGTGAAGCAGGCCTGGTGAAGACCTCCTGGGGATAGTTACAGGCCACAGTTGTGTGCAGGTTGTTTTTTTATGGTAGAATCCTATAGAAATTAAGAGTTTGGTGAAGAAAGTGGTGAATAGTTGAAAAGCTAAAACTGCCTTATGCAAGAAGAGCTGGCATGGTGACCATGAAAGAGAGTAAATAGCTTATTTTAGATTGATAGGAGAAGAAGCTTTGTTCCTGGAAGGTCATGTCTCCCAAAAAGACTTGGGAAAGCTGTAAGAAGGAGCTTACAGAAGTTAGTAAGGGGAAAAAAAGAAAAAATGTGTTGAGTTTATATTTTTGTGGTAGAAGATATGAGCCTGAAGTTCTCAGACAATGAGGGCTGAAAGGGACTCTGCATGTCATTTCCTCTTTTTACACATTACAGAGATAGGCAACAGCCTACATTCCCTATATTTCTTGTAGTGACAAACGTGGGAACATACATTATGGTAAATAGATAAATTCCTGACATATGCTCTATTCCGGTTTCCATATAATCAACTGTTAGGAACTGTGAGGAAGGACAGAAAATTTTTTCGACTTGACTGGCCATCCTATTCTGAAAGGTGTTCTAAGGGCTGTTAGATTTCTGAACTCTAGCAAGTGCCTGATTGCGGTCTGGGCATTTGGTTGCTTCAGTTGATCAGTTATATAAAAAAAAGAATGTTCTATTTTTTTTTTTCTTCTAGAAAAAAATAACTTGTCTGATGATCCCTTTTAACAGAAAAAAATATCTAGTATTCATGACAAAACTTTGCTTTTCTTTTGAAAATATCTAAAATTTTCAGGGCATGCAGACTCAAAGTTGCTAGCACTTCTGGTGATAGATAAGGTGAGCTAATTCTGAAAAAAATATAATCTTCTAAAAACTCAATAACGTATAGAGAAAATATGACATTTTCTTGAATAGAGATATTACTTAGAATATAAATACTTTTTTTCATTTATGTTCTCTTCCTGCATTCTGACAGTGTGTTATGACACTCTTTTATCAGTATGATATTCACTTCCAGTAATTAATGCACATTAAGGAACAACAAGACTATTTAGTAAGATGCTATTATAAACAATATCCTTCTTCAGCAAATTGCTTCAGTGATTTTCCAGAGAACAATAATTTTAGTCCCACAACTAATAAGAACTCTCTTTAATATTTGATGTATGGTTTCCAGAATACCGTGTATTTGTAGAAGTTTCTTTGTAAGAAATAGTGTAGGAAAACTTTCTTACAGAAAAGGTCATATGTGAACAGCAATCTTGTACTGAATAATTTTCCTTTCCCAAAGTAATGGGAACTACAGTGAGTACTACACAGAAGAGTTAGCTTCCTAAGCACTCTTAGGGGATGATTTGCTGTAATCTAGGACTTCTGAAAAATGAACTGTTGCACAAAACAACCACCTCTTGGATCTAATGGTCTTTAATTTAAAACTTGGGAGATTTCATGTAGGCACGTCCTTTCTGTGAACTGGATCTGCTCCACAAAGTTAGCATAGAAGAGCAGGTAGTTTGGGCTGGTTATTTAGCTTCTGTTCTATGTTAAGCTTTGGACAGGTTTCTTTGCTGCTCAGACTCACTTTCACTGCAGACATTCTGTCATCCAAGACAGCTTATCAGGGTCTCTTGTAGAAGTAGAAGATCCTGAGGACTCAGAGGAGTATCTCTTTTTCCATAAGAGCAACAGATGTATTGTACTGCTCCTCCATTTTCCATTGTGATCTCTCCATGGGGATTCCACAGGCAGCCCATCGCATTCTGAACTGCTGCTGCTGCTTTTGTTTTGGCTCTCTTTTGGATCCAGGCTTTGTGGGATAGCTGCTTTCCCTTTCAGGCAAGGCATGGTGCAGAGAAATCATGGACTTCTTTAGAAAGGGAACCTGGTTTTAAGATACAAAGACTTTGGCAATGGTGTTAGGCTCTTTATCTGAAAAATACTGAACTTGTCCTGACAAGCATTACTGCCACCATTACAATATGATACCTTGTTTGTTAACTACTGGTGATCCAATAATTTCCCCAGCTATGAATGCACAACCCAAAGGCAAATACATGTCAGCCATATTAAAAAGGACAGATATAAATATTTCTACACTGCCCAGTTGCTTCCTCCAAGATACTCTCATCTCCATTTTCTATCTTCTTATCTTTGATTTACCACCTGGCAATTAAGTTGAAGTCACAGCTGAATGCCTAGTAAGGAACATAATAGCTATGACTTGGTGGGATAAAAAAGGGAGACAGATATATCTCATTAATAATTTCTGTCCTTGTGTGTCCTCACTTACTGTTGGGTGGGACCTTTGGATGCTGTAATACAGTGGTCTGCCAGGCATCCAGACCAACGTTTGGTATGGGCATGGTAGGAGTCTCCTCTGGATCCTGTAATGCACAAGCTTGAAAGCATTCAGAAATTATCTGCTGACTAATAGAGGTATTAGGTAACCAGGACTAACATGATGCTAGGCTAAGCAAAACAAGCTTACCAGCCTGATAAGGTATCTGAAAGGTCTCTGCTGGCTAGAAAGTTGTCAGTCAGGTAGGGCTGGGTTGGTTTTCACTGTTTCTTTGAGAGAGTTGAATCTTGATGTCACTGAAGTGAGGTCTTCAGATTTCTGTCCTTTATCAGCGGCTTTTGTCTCTCTCCATTTCAACATTTTTCCTGTTGGATGCGTGAGCTCCTAGCTATTACTTTCTGAATAACTCAATTCTATCAGTACTTTCACTTCTCTTATCTAGCATGGTTCTAACTCACATATTTTTCACAGCTCAGGAGAAATTTTGTCAGGAGAGCTGAGCCAAATTCATAGAACCGTGACTCACTAAAACCAGGCATTGGATCAAAGCCTGCTGAAATTTCATTGAATCCTAGTGTCAGGGGCTAACAACTGCAGCTTGATGCCTTTTTTTAAGGCCCTCCAATGGTGGTGGCTCCACTAAATTCCCAGCAAGCTACTCCAGTGCTTCATGACCTTTCCTGTTAAAAGTTTTTTCCTGTCATCTGGCTCAGATCTCCCCTGTTTCTGACTAAGGCTATTACTTCTTGACCTATTTGCTTGGAGGAGAGATGAGTCGCTTGCTCACTGGAGTACTCTGCATACAGACAATGCCCAAGGAGGCATGATGCATCTAACTCTTCAAATAAGTTTCTTGCCATCTTTAAAAATATTATTTCCATTTATTTACCAAATAGAAAATAGGTAGAAGATAGGCAATAATTAACAAAAAATTCACTCCGGATTGTATATACACATATTTTGTGTGTGAAAGTTACTGGATGGCTTTTGCTCAGGATAAGCTGGCAATTATGTCTCATAGCCGGTAGCACAGTTTCCTACAAGCAGTAAGTTGGGAACAGTATGGGCAAGGGAAACAGCACCACAGAGATCATTTCCAATCTAACTTTGAGGAGATTAGGTGGTGAAAGATCTCATTCTATACCCAGCTTCTATATCCAGGAAGATAGCTTGATGTGGATGTATTCGAATTTTCCCTAGAGCTGCTTGACATGCTGTAGTGAAAGGAAGTTGAATCTACCACCGAGCAAGGATGGTTTACTCCAGACTTTCTGCTTGAGTCTCTAGAAAATCATGTCAGGAGATAAGGAAGGCCTTTCTGCCGATAAAAATTGCATGGACCTGGGCATGTGGACCTGGGCATGGGGTGGTTTATGAGTTTTTCAAGCTAGTGCTTGGAGATGACCCTGGATGGTGGACCAAAGCATGGTGGGATTTCACTGTTGCATTTTTTAGCTCTTTTGCAATTTCTGTGTCATTTGGAAAGTGCAACTTCAAAGGAAGTGCCATACCAACAACTGGGGTACGCATGGGTATGAGATTGGTAAGATTTTTGCATACAGTTTCGCCTGTGTGCAAAATTACTACATTTGTGCATCCTGACATGCAGAACTTGACAATGTTAATGGCAGCAGTTCCCAGCAGATTCCCAAGCACACTGGAAGTGATAATTGATATTATTAACTCTCTGGGTCTTTCTGACGTTCAGGGGTGCTGATGGCCCATCCTTGTCTCCCAAGCTCCTGCTCGTGTGAGGACAGTACACATGGCTGTTTCCATCGTTGTTGTGATTTTCTCCACTCCTGCTCATTCTGCCACAGCTGCTTATGGGTTTCTTGTGAAACTGCTCTACCCTTCAGCCTCCTTTCCGTTCCTTTATTTAGTTCCTAGTTCAGAAAACAGGCTTCTCAGCTGCCTTCTTTTATCTACTTAATGTCAGCAAAGCTCTCACTGAAAACTCTTGCTGTTGCTGCCGTGATATTTATAGCTACACTCCAAAAGCTGCTGCCTGCCCAGATCTCTTTGTGTATCTCAGGTATTTCCACTTCTCACTGCAGCCCAACTTCCAGTCAAAAATGTTACTTGTTTTCCATCAAAATTGATAGCAAAGTCCCCCTCTGCCGGCGGAGTTTTCCTTCTTCAAGGATCTCTCTAGGGATGTGAGGAAGCCAGTAGGAGCCAGGAAACTTACTGCAATACAATCATGTTAAAATGGTGTGTTTTGTGATTACTGGCAAATGTCTTCTGCCGATAGAAGAGAAATGATTAATTTGAACTACAGGATGGTGTCTCTGGTAGGTACCCAGGAATACTGAAGTAATTTGCATTTTTAACAGTAAATAAATTCTGTTTGGTGGGAGGTGTCTTAAAATGACGTTACATATCTTGATCCTACAGATACAAGTTGCAGAAGACAGTTAAAAAGAGTTCCCCATAACCTCTGGTGCTTGCTGCAGTACAGAAAGCAGAGCAAAGGACCCAGCCACACAAACAAAAACAATCATCTGCTTTCTGCATTTTCCAGACGGTAGGTTGAATTTTTACATTGTCTTTTAACCAAAAATAACTTATGCTGCTGGAAATAGTATTTTATAAGAAACTTTATTTCAGTTCACTTATGTGCATCTTTATTTCCAGTCAGAATGGATATTTGGGTTCGCTAAAAGAGTGAAAGTAACATCCAGAAGGTGAATGAGTGACTTGTGTCTTAGTAAATATGTCTCACACTATTTCTATTTTAAGTCATTTTCAAACTGTAGAATCTTTTAAGCTTTTAAAAGCAGAAATGATATTACCACTCTTTTTTTTCTTTTTTCTTTTTTTTTTTTTACTAGGCAGAGTATGCATTTTCATTATATTTATTCACTTGTCTAAGCAATACTATAAACAATTTGTTGTCAAATACAATTTTGGAAAAAGTCACAAATATGTTATTATCATAATTGCATTTGGGTAAGCAAAAAGACCAGTCCTATACATTACTACTCCTGTGGCATAACTATGGAGTTCCCAGTTCTTCCACTTTCCTTTGAAATTGGATCTTTAGGGCTATAAATTGGCATATGCAGATAATTATGACAAATGTACTGTACTTGGATCAAGTGTTTTTTCATCATCAGATTGAAGCTTCTTTCTCTGAGAGAAATTTAGAATTAAGCTCATAAACTACACTTATTTACAAGGAAAACCTTAGTGAATTACAAAAGAAAATAAATCTGGCTAAAATGTGTCCTTTTTTTTCCTTCTCTCTTCTTGAATATTAGACATCTAAATTTAGAATATACTGTGGATGCAAACACCTGTTATGCAGATTTATCTTCGACAAATCTAATAAGTAATTTTTAAAAGTCTAAATAATTTTGCAGAAGCTGAGAGAAAGAAACATCTTCTCATAATTATGTCCATAAATCACAATTATGTTCATAAATCAAGGCCGTCGTATCACAGAATTTTAAGATACAGGAACTTTTTCCTTTTGACTGGGACATAAAGAGTCTTGCTACCTTTGCTTCATGTTTCATAACATTCTTTTCATTTGGACCAGGTATCACCTATGCTTGGATGTTTTCATTGTGCTTTTCACTGAGCAGTGCCACAAAACTCCCTAGAGTGCTAGTGAGTAAGTCTCTGTCTTCCTGTTTGTTGTCTAGAAGTGCCACCTCTGCTTCATTTTTTTGAGGTAATTTAGTGGTTTGTGGCTTGCTTACTTGAAAAATGGAAATGGAATCAAATTGTTGTTCTTTTAATTCCCCAAGTTCAGTATGATCAGGAAATGTTCCTCTTTAATTATAGCCCCACATAATACATATATTGCATTCATGACGCCTGACCTTTACTTAAGCTGGTGCCTATACACAGTGTCTTTTAAAAATATGGAGTAAATTACTAAAGAAATCATCAAGGTTAGCTGTGGAGTGGCTGTTCTTGCAGCACAATGGATTTACACCTCTTTGAGCCCTTGGTGCAGGTTGGTGGTCCATAATGTATAAGACTGCTCAAAGACATACCTTTTCAAGGAATAACAAGCTAAATACAGCAGCCTACAAATAAAATGAGTAAATATACAGTTCTTATTTCTGGATTGTTTTATCCTCTATTAGAAGAGTTGGTGAGGGTGAATATTTGGCTCTCAGCCACTCTTGAACAAACTGACTTTAAAACACAGAAAAAGCACTTTACAACTTTTTATTAATGATCAAACTTAAATTTCTAGGGCTGGAAGTAACAATAGTAATGAATGAATCACCAGTATCTCCTATATCAGTTGTGGCCAAATATAAAATAGATGCTTACAAATAACATATCAAATGAGAAGGAACCAGACTTTGGACAGTCTCTAAATCTAATGTACGAAAATGATTTTCTTTAAAAATGAATCTTTTTTTCATCTTGCTTAAGCATCTGCTGCTTAGCAGAACAGCTCTAAGAAGTATTGCAACCTGTCCTGCATATTATTTTTGTATATGAATATACATACATATATATATATATGTATATATATATATAGCATAACATGGATATTCAATACTTGATGGAAAATCACTTCAGAAAGCTGCATAAATACCCTTTGGAAGGTTTCACTTTCCCTTGGTAGTTCTCATTATGCATGTCCTACTGCAGTCCCAGCCACGTCACGTTATCAACCCCTCTCAGGACAAGCACAGCATGTCAAGCATCTGCTGGTACCAAATAGTTCAGTCAGCTTGCGAAACCGCTCATCTGGCCAGACAGTTCTAGGAATAAAAGGTCTCTTCTGCATAAGCCAGTGCTAAGCAGTGAAGTTACAACAATAAGCTGTAACTAGAGACAATAAGTTGTTGGGAATGACCCTGAAATATCTGCCAGATATGAGAAAGCTCATGAGCTGGAAGTGCAAAAAGTCACTTCTGTGAGAAAAAAACAAGCAGGACATAGGCTAAAAAGAGGTGGTTTGAACTAATAAGGATACATATACTTATTAAAGTGTCAAAAGAGTAACTTGACTGGAAATCAAAACTGGGTATGAAGAGTTGTTTTAGAGCAGGCGTGTTGTCAGAGCAAGGCGCCATGAAACAAAGTCAAGGAAAATCTGATCTCAGGAAGAAGGGAGCTAGATGCTAATGTTTCAGTTTTATCCAGAGTAGGTATCTCTGTATATATATATAGAAATACATACAGAATGTGAAGGTACCTCATATATTGTGGAAATAAGGTGCACAATTCAGCATGCCAGCGAAACTTCTCATATGATTTTTTACTCAGAAGATCAATACAAATACAAATGTATTTATCAAATGTTCCTCATAGCAGCTCAACAGTGAGCTGTATTCCAGATGTATGCAGAACATTTGCATCTCCCAACCTTTCTCAGGAGGATATGGAGCCATTCCTTATAAATAAATAAATAAATAAATAAATAAATAAATAAGTGACCTGCAGGTCCTTGTAATGTGGTGCTCAACTGTAAAGAAAATGAGCAGCTATGCACACCATTTAATTCTAGGAGCTCTTATCTGGTCACTTGCTTCCTGCTATAGCGATGGCACAAGCCTTGCCATGCCATTAATGCTGAGATGACACTTTTGATCTAAATCTCGTATTTTCTGTAATTTGTCACTATCTTTGCAAAGTATCGTATACATGGAAAACTGCATGCGTCTTGCTCCAGAAACTACTTACTATTTTAAGAGTTAAAGAGTAAATCTCTATTATCAGATTTTCTAAAAGCAGAAACTTTCCATATCAATATAAAGCCAATTATATTTCTGAAAGTTAAAAGTCATGTTTATTCTAAATTTCAGACTTGACGCAAACATGGGCTTTGATAAGCTCCATCAATGTTTGTTGAGTCTGGAAAACTTTGGCACTGAATAAAAATTCCTTGCAGTAAGTGTGATGACAGTACTTACCCTACTTGCAATTTTCTTGCCTATTTTCCACTACTATTCCTGTGCTTGCTGCCTGCAGGATAAAGTATTATAATTCATGTCTGATTTGTTTTTTTCTCAAAAACTCATGCACCAGCCGCAGCACCATAGGACCACTACTTCCTTGTATGTGGTAACAGAACCCACTGCTCTGTAATCTGCAGTTCAGGAGGGCATTCAGGCCAAAGCTTTCTCAATGCTTACAATAGAATGCTTAAGTGCAATGCTTAAAATTGCTTAATATAGTTGGATTGTGTGTCTGTAGACTCCAGAGATATTCATAGATGAGGTCAAAGCCAGCATCCACAAACATACCACCACTTTCTTTAATAAAGGGCTTTGCTGAGGAGTGCCTGAGCCACGCTGTCAAGTTTGTATTATCCGTCTTATATGTCAATTAGACACGAATAAAACATATCAGTCAGGCACAGTATCAGCCCTACGGCTGTTAAAAGAGTGCAGTATATATTCTTTTACCTACTTTTTTCAGTCCATTTCTTCACTCCTTCAAGTTAGTGTTGCTAGTGACACTCATCTCTCTGTTCTTATGAAAAATTGTCATTCAAAATACCTCCCCTGCAACAGGAAGCAAGGAAACTGGTGTTGAGCATTTAAGCAGCTTCAATATAGGCTTAATCCAAAGCCAATATATATGTTTTCAAATATAGGATCAATTGTTTTTTAAATCAAGGTACATTGTTTCCAAAACTTCACTATGAAGAGAATGCCAAAGCAGAATTTGGCTTCCTTTTCAAACAAACAAACAAATAAACAAACAAGAAGAGGTTTCTGCCTGAGGGCCAACCTTGGCAGAATACTTCCCCCATATTAAATCAACTCCTAACACAGATTCTGAAGGAACATCAGCTATAGCTTAATGCAATAGCACACAGTCTCAAAGCTGCAAAAACAGTGCTAAATACACACACACACTTATACACACACACAACTTCTGTAGAGAGCTCCTCATATGACTCAGTTTATCTTTACATGACGTGGTTATCTCTTAGGAGATGCATATCAGTAACATGGCAATAGCATAACTGAGAAAGTCAAAATATATTCTGAGATATCATTGCTTTTTTTTTTTGATTAGAAATAGGATGTGGTGTCTTCAGCTGATCTTCCTATCTGCTTTCTTCTTGTTTTCCATGACATCAGAATCATGTAAGTCATATTTTTAAAATATATTTTATGATTAGGTTCATTTTTCAGAAAAGTGTAGTGTTAACAAATCAGTATTTTAATATAAAATTAGTGAGTTTATCTCAAGCCACTAACCGCAGCTTAAAATTAGCTTTACATACCATTTTCTCCCCATATTAAAAGGCACCAGGTAACATCCATTTCTGTGATATTAAGCCTATGTTCCTCTCCTGTTCCTTGGTATCTCTACAAGCTGAAAGAAAGAGTCTCTTTGCAAGGATGTGAGGACAGCTGGTATTCTAGGCCCTACGTGGGCCAGGTCTCTAAAGGCACATTTAGATCTCACTGGACAGGGCACATGCCTAGTTTCTTTGCAGACCTAGGGACCTTCCTCGGGACTGGGCCTGTTGAATTAGTTAATTGAACATTAATGATCACTGATTATTAAAAATGCTTTCTAATGGCCTGCTTTGTGGGATATTTGTGGGCAATGTAATAAGAGTGCTCTGCTGGACAGGAGCGATAGTTAGAACAGGCTCTTCCTGAGAGATTGCTGGACTACCCCTACAAGAATCACTGGCCAGTGACTTAGTGTTATGGAGCCCTCATGTCAGTCTGGTCTCCATCCTGGCTGCTGATTTGTCATTTCAAATGTTTCCCCTTCTCAATGGGGCAATCCACTGTATTTGCAGGGCCCACGTGCCTGAGTTAGGAAACAAGACTCTATGTAATGCCAATAGGGAAGGACAGATTCTTTAGAAAGAGATCCAGAGCAGAATCCAACTGTTCAGCAGATAGACTTACCACCTGGCTTATGCACCTACATATCTATCTAGCCAAAAAGTGAGAATAATACTTCAAAGTGTCATTTCTGATGAGGAGACTTTCCCTGTTATTCTTTATTTGGTTACCCTTCTCATTTTCTTGCTTCTTGACTTATTGTGCTTCTCTAACAACCTGCTCAATCTCCAGCCTTGCTGATCTTCTCATCCTTTTTTTTTTTTTTCTCCAAAACTAATTTAATTTTCACCTAAGAGTATCTGTTTTCAGCACCCAGTTCATTAGTCAGGTATCTGGGCACTGTCAATATTGCATATTTAAAGTTTTTCTGGACCAGTTGCAGTATTCAAAAGTTGAAATACTCTCAGTCTTAAAAAAGAGCTTAAAAAGACTTTAAAAAAAAAAAAAAAGATTTAGTGTCACATTCCCTGTTCTTTAGCCTTTTCTCTTTTGTGTATGTGCAAGTGTGCGAGTGCACTTGTGGTTGGCTTTCCTAAGCTGTTTTTTCCCCTATTTTTTTCTAGCATTTTTTCACCTTCCCATCCATTCTTCTTTTCTGTCTGTTACTTCTATATATTTTTATATTCTCATGAACTGCAAAATGAAAGCTTTTCTGAATTTTGGTGTTTGTTTTCAAGACCTTATTTACAGGATTTCTTCTACTAGTTTTTGCCTCAGGAAGAAGAAAACAGTATCTTAAATTTCTTCTTCTTCACTTAAAAAGCAGAGCTAAAGTCTTTTTATGCTGTAGAAATAAATATGCATTAGACCAATTTAAGGTAAGTTAACTTTGTAGTACAATGTTAAAGCCGATACTTTTCATTTGAAAGATCTATATTTAAATTCCAGTTTTGTCTAATAGCAGGACTTGAAGTAAAGATTTGTGTAAATTCATTTCAACTTCAAATCACTACTTCCCAATTTAAGAAATTAGATTTTTTGTATGCCTGCTTTGAATTTTTTTATTTTTTTCTGTCTTACACAATATCTATTATTTTTACAAATTACTTGCCCCATAAGCCTATGTTTGCTTAAAAAAAAAGAAAGTCTGTGGGGAATGGGTTTGCTGTACATGATCAGTGAAAGTTTCATCTTTAGTTTTAAGCTAATGCAGTTTTGCCCAGTGGAGAGGTGATTTGTTATCAAGGACTTGAGATTTATTTCAGAGATTGCCAAGACAGTTTAAGATATGGTTCGTATTGTTCGTAATTGCATGTTGTTATTCCCCTGCGAGGAGGCAACTGTGCCCTTGACAGAGCTAGGAGAATGAAATGCAGAGCGTCCCTGCATCAGCTCTGACTCAGCTGATGGGCAGGAACGTGCTCGGCCACCACAACAGGGCTGTGCCATTGAACCTTCTGATGGTTTAAAGTGTCTTTAGTTAAAATGGTGTTGCCGTGTGCTCAAACAGGTCAAAGCTACTCAGGGAGGTCACAGCATATAGTGCACGAATACGTGGCTTCTTCTGGGATTGAATTGTGCTTTTCTGTTAGACAACTATAAAAGGTAAGGGATTAAATACTCAGCCAGAGATAACACTGCCAAGTTCTCTTCTGTTTTCAATGGGCTTTTAATGGGTTAAATTCATCTAGCATCTTTTCTCTTTTGTTCATCCGCAGTTGATGCAATGGAAGGTGAAGCTTTAGTTATAAAATGTCCCTCAGTGAGCTCATATGTGAGAGTCACCTGGTATCACACCGAGACTAACGAAATAATTCCTGCAGAAGAAAAGGGATCGCGAATATTTTCCTTTAAAAGATTCCTTTGGTTTCTGCCAACTTCTAGAGAAGATTCTGGAAACTACACTTGTGTTAAACATCAGTAAGTGGACCATTGACAAATGAAATGTGTAAGTGTAGAAAGAAACTTGCACGTCTTAATAATAGATTCTGCTTGTTCTGCTATTTATGTAAACAAGTCATTTTCATCCATTTTGTAACTTTCATTCTGCAATTGTTATTTTTATAAAGGATAACTAAAAATCAAAATGCAACTGAACTAAAATAATCACCCATGTGTTTATAAAACAAGACTCACTTTTGCAACAAATATTCGATATACCCCATATAAATATGTTGTCATTTACATATCTTTATTCTGCTTTTAAAGTTTGAATAATGTCACAAGCAAGTTCCACATAAGTGTGCAGGTACATCCAGACAAGCAAGCAGTATGTTTCCCAAGTCAGATACGTTATGCAAATGACACTGGAAAAGGAAGAATCGTTTGTCCTACTTTTGACAATTATAAGAATGCTACCATTGTCCAGTGGTATAAGGTAAATAAAATCCTGATAGTGCAATTGTAAAGCAGGTCACTGTGAGTAGCTATATGCAGCCAAATAATGAAAACTTTCTATTCAAGGATTGCAAACCTCTACAAGGAGAGAGGTACTTCGAAAAAGATAAATATATTTTTATTAACGATCCAAGGAAAGAGGATGATGGATATTATACTTGTCAATTCACCTATACACACAACGGAAATGTGTTTAATGTATCAGCAACAAGAATTTTCATAAGTAATGGTAAGTTGGTTATTTTCTACCTTTCTAGAAATTCCTGTCTTTTAAAGCAAATGAACCTTTTTTTTTTTTTAACTTTACAGATATTTTTCTGGTAGTGTGTTGTGGCTTGCTGATGAAACTTGAAATCAGCT
This sequence comes from Nothocercus julius, assembly GCA_013398735.1. NCBI lineage: Eukaryota > Metazoa > Chordata > Aves > Tinamiformes > Tinamidae > Nothocercus > Nothocercus julius. The sequence continues at coordinate 1,096,370 of VZSV01000019.1, read as the reverse complement.
TTTTATATGTGAATGTTGTGGATGAGAATCCACATGGAGTAGGACAGGGCTGTCTTCTTATGTGACTTCAATCTTTTTTTGATAAAAGTCTCTACTGGCTCTGGTTACATACAGTGTTTTTGCTGGCTGGCTGGCTGCTAGTGCTCAGTTCTGGAGTGAGGTGTCTCCTTAGTGGGATGCCACAAAGCTCTGCTTTCTATTTGTTTTGGGGGAAAGGTAGCCAATGAGCATGACCTGGTGATCTGATTCATTGCATCACTGTTGTGCTAATAGCCTACAATTCAATACCTCTGGCTTAGCTATCATTTATTTTATAGAATGGCTAGTAAATGCCGTTGGCTTTGTCCTGAATAAGACATTTTCTGCTTAGGACTAAAGTGGGGTATATACACAGGAAGAAATAGAGTGGAGCTCAGTGATTATTCTGCTTTGTTATTTGGAATACAGCCAATGTGACTGAAACTTTGGGGTCACTTCTAGGACACAGTCTCCTCAGGGAGGCCTTGTATTTGGACGGCAGTCAGGGGAAGAGCATGCCAGCAGTCAACCCTTCCAGATTGCATCAAGTTTCAAGACTTCAAAATACGTCTGAAATCAAATAAATGCAAAAGGATTTAGATTATTTTTAATTGTAAAAATAGATAATGCTTGTTTGCAGATAGATATTAGAGCTTTTTTTTTTATTTTTTTATTTTTTTTTCCTGTGGGAAGGTATACAGCTTTGTGGTCACAATATTGATTTAGAAGATAGGAGTCTTCATTCCAGCTTTGCTGCTGTGTCCTGGTCTCTGTACAATTTTTCATTCAGATTATTCTGAGCTAGGTAGGAGAGGTTTGTGTTGAACTACTACGCTTTAGGTTAGGAGATGTAGTGCCTCCCCTCCTCCTCTACCCTGCAATAAACTGTTGATCTACATGACACCCATCTGCCTAACCCTTCAGTTTTATCTGAATGGACTTTCATCCAAACATTTCTAAACAATCAAGGACATTGTCCTGTCTGAATTATATTGAATATTTCTGTTCTTTATTTGGCACAAAGTCATCCAAAATCACAGAAGCCTTTGTCATACCGAGGCAGATTCCTTCATTTCAAAGCCAATTTGACTATTTTTTTTTAATCAATGTGGAAAGAAGAGATTGCAACATAGCTTGTTAAATCTAAGTTGGATCCCTTGAGTACGTTGCAGAGTTTTTGTAAAATTCAAAATACTTAACACCAAATTCCTCAAGTTCTTATTAGTCCTTAGAATTGTGGTGTTGACAGTAAAGTAAATCAAGTAAACCCCTATTGCTTGCAGATCCACATAGACCCAGAGGAACTTTAACCACTTAAGAAATTAGCATTGCTATATAGTCATGACGCTGTTGTTTTTCTCTAGAACCATCTAGTATGGATCTAGAAAACAGTTAGGATGAGGAAAGAGAATTGCTTAGCTGACAGCCTTGTAGCCAGGGTATTAAATATATTCCTGCACATTTTTTTAAGAACTGTGGTTATGGGATTCACAGAGATGCCTTGAGAAGGAAAAGCTTAAAGAGGAAAAAGCAATGAGCCATCAAAGTGGCTTGAGTGGGAGATATAAGATAGCTAGTACAAAGGGCAAGAAGAGGAGAAAAATGAAATATGGGAAAAAATCCCAAAGAATTGAATGCCTAAGTTGAATGGCTGGATGTCATTTGGCTTGTTTGTATCAACTATCGCTGACAGGGAAAGTAAATATATCAATGGAAAAGTAGTGTTTCCATAAACCGTGGAAGTTTATGATGAGGGATGTTCAATGTCATGGCAGACTGATGTATTGGGAAGCAATTTTGAACAGATGTGTGCAGACACACATAGAGGCCAGGACTTGGACATGCTCAGATGTCAGGCTATAGAAATGGGGGGAAACAAAGGTGAACACAGGCAGCTGTAGGCTAGTGAGTCCCCATTTCATATAATGCATGAATCTGAAAGCATTGATATGAGTAATTTCTTAAACGTCTGAAGGAATTTCTTCACATCTTTTCAAAAATAAATTTATGCTCTGCATAAGAGCAACATAAAGCAATGGAGAAAATACACAAACCTGTAACAGTATTTGGTATTTTTTCCAATCAGCAGGTGCAACAGAACTGGGAAAACAAAATGGTTCCTTTCTTTTTATGAACAAATATAAAAAAAAAATAGGGAAAAATAAAACCAAAAATATTAAAATGTATGTATACGTGTACATACCCCCAGAAAAGCTTGGTTACAGGAGTAAAACCAGATGTTCCCAGCAGACATTTGAAACACTCTTGCAGTGTAAGTTTGCAGTTTTACTTTGAGACTCCGAAGTATTAGTAGAGTAGCAGTACAGATTACATTCATTATTTTATAAAATACATTTTCATATCTTTCTAATATGTGCGTTATTTCTCCTCTTCATTTCTAAAGTAAAATACTCACCACTGCCACCTCAAATTTTATTTCCAAAAGAAAATGATGTAATAGAAGTGGATATTGGTAAGTACAGACTTTAAATCATTTTTTAAAAAAATATTTTTGGTGGCGTAATGAACTCGAGGATTTTCAAGATTTCATAATAGAATTTATTGCTATGTTTTTGTACTAAAATTTTAACCTGTTTTAAATCACCTCAGGGCCAGTGATGCGGAGTAAGATATACATGAAGAGCTATTTAGGCATTAAGTTGCAATTTAAGAGAATTTAAACAACCTATCCTATTTTCACTGTGATAGATTAGGATACTTACCCAGCCAGTTGTCACATCTCTGTTGAAGGGGCAACAGCATCCATGCGCTCTAAAGAGGGCCTTAATTTAATCCCTTTAAACTGTCTGATGGTACCCTTTGCAGAGAAGTTTTGACTATTTTTGCAACACAGTCTTACTTGAAATAACATAAACTGAAATTAAATAATGTCACTTCCCTGAAATTTTGTGTGTAAACCACCATTCACTTTTCTTATTTCTCAGTAATTACTTAAGTAGGTTAAACAACATCAAGTGAAGTCTATATTGTCTTCCTAACGTAACACAATTATAAATAATTCCTTTTGTAATTCTTTTTGCTGCAGTGGATCATTTATTTAAACCTTCTTTTACTCTTTCTTCCTAAGTATTTCTTTGTGCCCCTGTTCAGCTTTAATTCAGAGGAACAGCCAAAATTGTTAAGGCAAAAGTGGAAGGTAGTGTGAACATTTGTAGAAAAAAAGCATTATAAGGGAAATAAAGTCATGCTTGTTTTCTTCATGGAATATTTACAAGTCTCTGTATCTTGATCAGGTGCTACTTTGTCTCTGAAATGTCAGGCCCGCCTTGGGATTAAGAAACAGCCTATAGATATTGTCACATGGGATGTGAATAATACTCCAGTAAAAAACTTAGATTTTTCAAGATTTCATCAAGAAACTCTTTGGTAAGTACATATAATATGGAATAATCTTTCTTCTGTGCAAATTGTGCTTAGCTATTAACAGCCAACAGTAACAGCTCTTTCTTTCTATTAGTTTTGAAGGACATGATAAGGAATATTATAGAGAGACCACTTTATATATTACTGAAATAAAAAAGGAAGATCTTCAGGCAAATTTCACATGTGTAGCAGTGAATCAAATGCAAAACACAAAGGCCACGGTGACATTACAACTGAAGGCTCAATGTAAGGGTAGGATTTTTTCATTTTATGCTCTTACAGTCTTTCCATTCAATTTGAAATGTCAAAATTATGTGGGTGACATTATTGTTATTATTTCTATTAACAACAACAAAAAAGAGGCTGCTATGAACTGAAGTCAGAGGCAAAATTTCTATGGCTTTGTTAGTCCACAAAATTTCTTGGAGTTTCCTCTGCCAGGGAGAGGGCTTTACTGAGATGATACTAGTGAGAGGTTATGAAGAACAGGATGATGTTCTAGCTCTGTATTAAGAATATCCATTTTCTAAGATTATTCTGCTTAGTGGAAAGTTTCTCTTGCCTTCAAGGCATGCATTGCACCTGAATTTGAAGCACACTGGTTTAATGCAGTCTACTATAGAAAAATGACTCGGTTGCAAAGGAGTAAATGAGTGCCTGGCAAAGAACTGACCTCTCCTTTCATCAGCATGCCTTTTGAGAAGCAGACATTCACCTTCTTTTAAAAGTAAAACCATCACTGTTAGTGCATAACAATGGCAGAAAATAAATTTAAAAGCAAGGTTTCAGCTGCCAGTTTGCCAGTTTGCTTTACTTCCTTCATGATCCCTCCTCTCCTCTTTCCCATACCACATCCATCACTGTAGAGCCTTGTTTTTCAGTGGAGCATTAAGTGGTGTGATTAACTTCTGCCATTTCTGGCTTCACCCCCTCCCTCTCTGTTGGTGTGCCGGATAGTGGTGTCACACTGAAGACTTTCTTTTGGTTTCAGTTTTAAAGTCATGATTCCAGTCATTTCTGTCAATAAAAAGAAAGGCAAAGGCAGTAAATGGCGAGGTGTAAGATGGTTTTCATTCCCATGGGAATTTGTCCTATGGTGGTAGTCAGACCCTAAAGAAGATGTTGTCTCCAACACCACTGAGTTTGGTTTGTTGTATAAATGATAGTGTTGTGGAGGCACAACAAGAAGCTGTGGTCAATGGCTTCCCTTCTTATTCTGTTCTGAGTCATCAAGGATCTTGAGAAGAAATCAAGGATCCATTAACTAGGCTCTGTTTTCTACAAGAGAATGACGCAGTTTCATTGTGAGCCATGCAGTGACATGTCATGCACTATTCTTGACTGTTTACAACTAGAACTATAGTCATAGTGTGAGTTAGGTGAACTGTAACACCTAGGTCATCATTCAGCAGACAGCACAGAATCCCACCAAAGGAAGGTAGAAGGAGATGTTTTATTTGGATATTGCTAAGCGAGAGTGTAGCATAGCTCAGGAACCCATCAGGCCTGGGGTGAATTACCGGAGTGTGGAAGTGTACTTGCAGTGAAAGGGAAGGAAATTGGAGCGTAGAAGTAGAAGAGTAAGAAGAAGAGTAGAAGAAGAGAAGAAGAAGAGTAGTGCTTGCTGCTCTAGGTCAGCCAACACAATCCTTTACTGACTCACCCCCTAAAACTACACGAAAGAATGACTACGTGAAGGAATAAATATATTTGCTATTCTGTATCTATTAAGTGACTCAGTAAGTCTGAATCCTTCTGTATACAAATCTTATTTTGTTTTTATCCATAGGTCATCAGTAAATGTTCATGAAAGCTCTTGACTGTGACCCACTTTGCTGCTGCCTGTTTTGTGTGGATGTCTCTTGCCTTCTTGTTGCTGCTACTGCCAAGATGCTGCTTCTGCTACTCACTGCTGTTGGTGTAAGCGATGCTACATCCAGAAATGGTCATGCTCTGCTTTAGTTTTCTTCACTTGCTCCTCACACTGAGCAATATTTATGCTAAACTGAGCAATATTTATGCTAAAACAAGGATAGCTTGCCTCTAAGTATAATAAAAGTGCTGCAAGGATTTCTTCATGCCTCATGCCCTGTGAACCTACAATAAAAAGTGTGTACTGTTCTTTTCATTTCTTTGTTTTGCTTTAATGAAAAAGCTAATTTTAAAAAATTGTGGTAGTTCCTTTGTCTTTTCTGCAGTCTACAATTTATCACCCACTTACTACAGTGTTAACGGGCTTTTACAAAAGATCTTGCTCTGTATTCTGGATTTTTCTCAAGACATTCCATAAGACATTACAATTATTTGTAGCCCAGATTTCTAACAGGTAGAAAGAGATCAATAGATGTTCTGCCATCTCATATAGAAACTAGGCAGTTTGGGGGGCATTTCATGAACTATTTAAATGGTGTGCAGTAGCACAGATGACAGAGTAAGGGAGAAAGTGAAGATAATGTGGGTGATCACATAGAGATTCTCTCTGTTACAATTTGGTCAGTTTTACAGTAATAAACCGCCTCTCCCTTCAAAAACTTGCTGAATAAGTGATTTGGCCCATCATAGAGAAAGCTTCAATGGGAACAAGGAATTAATTCAAATCTCCTGAGACATTACTAAATACTTTAGTTCATTGTTAGCAGTATCATTAAAATTAATCAATAATTTGTATTGATAACCATAGTAATCCGCATAAGAATTAAAAATTGCTAAAGAGAACAGTGAAAAAAAAAAAAAGAAGTTTCTTGCACAGGCAAGAGTGATGACAGCTCTTTGTTTTTATTTCCATGGCAAACAAGTATATTCCCTTAATACTGCCAGGAAAGGTTGTGATTGGCAAAGCTGCTTAACTTTTCACAGGAAAAAATAAGTATTTTTCAGTTTAGGATATGTGTCATGTAAATATGCACATATTCATATGTATGTGAAAAAAAGTATAGGAAAGAAGGTAGTATCTGTCCCCGGAATTCCTTTTACCTTGTCTTTTTAAATATGAGATAAATGCTGTTCAGTGCCTGCTAAAAGAAACTAATTATTTCTTAGACATGATCTAAGTACCAGAATTTACCAGAAGCAATGCAATGCAGTCAGCTCTGTTTGGCATGATTTGGTATTAGCCAGGTGAGGAACACTTTGTGTTTCCACTTTGTCAGATCACAGGGAGATTTGACCAATTCTTTCATTGCTTTAATAGCAAAATTTTTATGAGGATCTGGCTACGAAATTTGACAATTTCTAAAACTACTTTCTTGCTCTCATTTATCCCATCAGGGAGTGCCTATGTTCACATTTCTGAGCTGCTGCTGCTACTTTCGGAGGCTTCTTCTTCTCATGCTAAGGAAGTTCTCTCTATGTCTTTTCTCATCCACTCCCTGCACAGTCTTCGATCCTTCCCAGGCAATATAGAACAATTCTGCTACACAATTTCCCTTTTTTTCTCCTCACTTCTCATGTCTCCTGAGATTCTTTGCTGTCTCTGGACTCCTTAATGTTTTTAAAAATATTCCTGATGTCTTTTAGTCCTACACAGAAAAGAAGGTCTGCCTCATTTCCTGTCATATCTTTCAGTCCTATGTTTTCCTTTCTAATTCCAGAAACGATGATCATCACATACTCCACATTCCTTCTCTACCACAAGATGTGCTGTGAGATCATCTGAATAACTTTTTTTGTGTGGTGCTGGTCTCTGCTCACTATAAAGCTGAGGAATTTGTGACAGCTTTTGATTCCCTTTTCTTCCTCTTTTAATAGCTAAGATGTAACTAGTCTTGCCAGAATCTTGGGTCAGGATAGGAAAATTGCTTCAGCATCCCTTTAATTTGTCTTCTAGAGAATACAAGGCTTGTATTGAGTATCTCCAAAACTCTTCCATTCTGAATAAAATATAAGCTGCCGCTGTCTTCTTCTTGCCCTGTCTTCATTTAGAGTTGATTAAATCACTGGCGTTACATGGGTCTGACCTTCAAGTTCTTCTTCCTTTCTGAGTTCATATTGCTCACTTCTCATTCACAAACAGGTGTAAAATGGCTAGAAAAATACAAATCTTGTTGTGAACTCTGCTAGGTACAATGCCAGAAATTCCCATCATGCTGAATAGAGAGAGTTCAGCCCAGAACATCGGCTCTGTTCTTCCTCACACATATATTTAACACTGGACCTAACTTTTTGACTCATCTCTGATAGACATATTTGGACAGACGTTCCAGATCCAGCTCTCTGCCTTTACTTTCTGTACGTGTTCAACTGCAAAGCCAATTAAGTTGTATATATACATATATATAAAAACTCTTCAACATCTGTCCAGAGAAGATTTCAGATGTTCTGTTCTGCCTTCTTTACTTTGGTCTCTCATTTCGTTATTTTGGATAAATGGATCAAATCATAAATTTGAAGAAGTCCACAAGGGCAACATTCCTTCCTAGGTATCATATGACATAGTTGCTGCTACTAGCAGGCCAAACTCCCCTATAAAAGCAACAGGTAGTTTGCTTTCCCCCATTAATCTTATTGGAGGGGTGTTTCCCCAGACCTCCCGGTTCTGGTGCAAGTAGACTTCATCAGGTGCCACATGGTATGGTGTTTCTTTTTCTCTTCAAATGGCCAAGAAAACCCAGAAAAGGCCCAAAGCAGTTGTATTATTAAAAATAATGGGTGATGAATTGTCATACTAGGCAGGGTGAAGAATAGGGATTGCAAATGGAAATCTCTTACTTTCGTTTAGCCATTATAAAGAAAATGTCCATGGAAGTGCTCTGAGGCCACATATTAATACCAAGAAGAATGGCAATACGTATCTTCTACTTACTTTGGAGCAAATTTCTACTGTGAGGGAAGTGTCATTACTCTTCCCTTCAAATGGATAGTGCATCGTCCTTGTATATCTGCTGTATACATTCTTCGGTATTTTAATTTCTAACTTGGCTATCTGGAATTCATAGTGTTTTGGTATTGTAACCCTGACGAATTTAATGCAACAAGGACATAAGTCAAAAATGCATTCTTCAGCTTTGTGGCTCTAATAATTTGCAGATTTAAGTTTCTGAACTCTCTAACATAAGGGTGGAGGTAGTTAGAAATTATCTTGCCTCTTTCTTCCATCATCTCTTACTGCAGCAGGACCAGATGTCACGCAAAGAACGTACACATCTAGATTGACTTAATTATGTGAATTACAGAACCAGGGGAAATTTGGGCTGTTACAGGAGCACAGATATTCCCAGAAGAGGGTCAATCACAACCTTATCCAAAATTGGCTTTGAGTCTACAATAGCACAGAATAGATGGCTGCAGCCATTGATACTCTCTGAGGACCACGTCCAAGAGCTCTTGTAAAAGGGAAGCTAGAACTGAAGTGGGCGACCACTCTTTCTGATTCACGCTTACTCATGGATATTTCATGCTTCCCAAAAGAAAAGGAGGGGGAGAATCTTATCTGCCTCCAAAATAGTTTATTTTACTTTTATGAACAGGACTTGTTCTGATCACCCACTTGTTTTACATGCTTTGTTCTTATCTTGCAGATTTTATTATTTGCATATACTTCTCTGTACCTTTTGTACATCTATACCACAAATCTCCGCTTGCCCATTTGCAGCGGCTTACTTTTTTTATGCTCAGCTGTGTTACAAATGCATATATACTGTTATTGTTTAGTTAATGGTGTTACAATGTGACAAAATACTTTGTAAAACTGTTGCCTGCTATGGTATTTTAGTATATACAGCTGTCTGTGTTTAAAACAAGCAACTACTAATTGTGAATTACACTCTGCTTAGGATGTGTAGAGGTGCAACAGGTCTCTCTTTTGGTTACACTAACTTGAAAGGAAAAGGTTTTGCTGTCTGTTGTGATCTCCTTAAAGAGATCTCCTTTCAGCCCTCACATTAACTTCTGAACAGCTAATGCTTCCTTTCTTTTTCTTCTTTGCAGGGGTTCATCCCAGTGTCCTCATGATCATAGGATTTCTAGTTCTGTTGGTAATAATATCAGTCTCTGTGGTACTTTATCAGTCTTTCCGAGTTGATATTGTACTATTGTATAGGAAGATATTTCAACCCTACGCAGTCAAGGATGGTAAGAATTGTGCAGAAAGGTTTATTTTTTCCTCTCCTCTCCTCTCGTCCTCCCTCTCCAGCTCCCTCTCCTTATTCGTTTTCCTGACATAGGCTGTTAACAGCTGTATAACTGAAATGACAAATGCTGAGCTTCATCTCTGCTTCATCCTAGTGTGCATTGGGCAATTGAATTCTTAATCTACATATGTTGGATACAGCCTGCATAACACAAAGATTGGCATCCTCAAATTTGCAAATGCACAAGACCTAACAACTGAGCACAGAAAACATCAAGCATGCACAGTCTCTATTTTCCAAACATGTATCCAGTGATATATATTATTCAGATTAGTACTGTTATTCAGTTTAGATCTCTTTCAAAGACTTTTTTTTAAAAAAATATTTCCTAGCTTTTGCAATACACAGCTCGAATCCATGTTAATGCCATGACTTTGTTATTGTTCTGCCTTGCAGATGGGAAGATATATGATGCATATGTCATCTACCCCAAAAGCCACACCAGCGAAGCTAATTTTGTGGAATGTTTTGTTTACCAAATTCTGCCAGATGTTCTAGAAAATGAATGTGGATATAAATTATGCATTTTTGGGAGAGATATATGCCCTGGAGAAGGCAAGTTTCATTAGACACTAAATGACTAGTGAAGTTGGAGTGAACTACAATTCTACTATCCTTTGGAAATATAAGATTTGCACTTTTTTTTCAGGCAAAGTAACAACATGGAGATATTCTTGGTGGTGATCTAAGGAAAGTAAGCTGTAGGGTAGTAGCACACGTTTTTTACAACCTCCTTGGGTTACACATATTTGGGTAGTGGCCTGCATAGCCATTATTCAGGCAAAGCCACAAACAAAACATGCATGAACAGGTCTACAAGAAACTGAAGAGCAGAAAACCACAGACTAAGTTGAGAAACTAATCCTGCTGTTATCACTGAGGGTTTTTTAACCTTTGACAGGGGTGTTTAAGTTACAGGAAGTTCAACTTCTCTTACTGAACTAACCTACTTTCATTTGATACAATTCCCCATATTAATCAAGGAGGCAGTTTGTATTCTTTATTCCACTTTGCTTGTATTCCAAATTGGATTTAATATGTAAAGTTAACCTGTTTTATTTTTCATATGGACATCTCTACATTATCTCTTATGTTGACAGGCTTTCCAGAGTTGACATGTCTGTTATCTTGTTGTGGTCTGGTGTTACGTTTGTTATGAGAGAACTGGATGTTCTCTCCCTGTCAGAATAAAGTCACAAAGTTGATCTCGACACATTTTCAATTACACATCTCTGGGATCAGCAGTGGGCCAAGTATCATTCCTCTGCTCTTACCTGCGATAAAATCCTTGATCTCCTCTTCTGGAGAGTGGTAAAAGCTCTGCCAAAAAGAGAAAAGACATGAAAAAAGGCTTCACAGGCAGCCGAGCCAGGCTATATGGAGCATCCCAGAAAAAGAACAAGGAACTGACATTAGTTCAGGAAAATATCAATGACAAAAGCTTATACAACTTTTTCAAGTGATTAGGGATAGGAAAATAATTTGTTTGGGGACATCATTGTTCAGCTATGGTTTATGGAGTGTGATCACACAGCAAACTGTGCATGGCATACAGTGAGGTAAAGACTGTTGGACTAACAGGAAATCTAATAACCGTCTGAAAACCAAGGTGTTTTTATTGTTCAAGCCCATAAATTGGTGACTGTAAATCAGGAGTTTGCCAGACAGAAGACCCATACTGCCATTTATCCTTGGAAAGCGAATATCTTTCACTGGATTTATTCAGTCTGATTTCAGTCTTCTGAAAAAGATTGCTGTCCTTTCTTCTCTCTTCTTGCTTACTTTCACAGCCTCCTATCCACACAGCCCTTCCTTGTCCATTATTTTCCCCCAAAATGCTTTCACCTGGGTGAAAGAGAAATCCAGAGTCTGCCTGTCACTTGGGGCACTTAAAAGTTTCCTGCTTCCAGACAACTGGACATTTAGTTATACACTTTCCTGTCTTAGTCACCTGCCTCTCTTGGTTACAGTTTATCCCTTGCTTTTTCTCAAATGGGCAATCTACTGCTCTTCTATTGAGGGTACCTGATTCTCCTTAAAACTGAAAACGTGCTAAGTGCAGAGCTAATCAGGAGTACTTTAACCGAATACCATTTCCAGTTACTGTGATCTTTCCTGAACATGTATCATAGCATTTGATGAATCATATTTTTCACTGCAAGACTACATGTATTTTAAGCAAAAAAAAAAAAAAAAAAAAAAAACTCTGTTCAGAGGATGTGCAATGGAATTATTATTTTGAGAAGCGCTCACAATTCCTAGTGCCAGAGCAGAATTTTTTAACTTGTAACTTATTTTTTCCCAATAATACAAAAAAGTTAAGCAGAAAGATCCAAGGGCAGAACATCACCGCACAGGTGCTGGGCTCCCACTTGCATTCTTGAACATGCATTCCTTTTGTTTTTCTGGTCATAGTGATAAATGGCATTTTCTGCAGTATAACAATTGTTTGAAAAGGTCCAAACCCAAGTATTACCAAGTAAACCCAGGAGTTTCATCAACATCACCTTCTGCTCTATTCCTATGACGGCATCACTGTGCTGCCAATTGTGTTCTTTGCCAGAGTCCAATACTGCCAGAGCTGCTGTACCTATAACATAAAAAAACATAAGAAAATAGCATAAGAATAGGAATGATTAGACCACTGTCGCACATAGATAAGTATCCTATACCTAACAGTTGCCCTAGGCAAAGACCTGGAAATTAAAATTAAGAACAAGACAAGTTTCCTCTGTTGTATTCTTCCCGTAGCTTGTGGACTTCAGAAGCTGGAATTTTTGTGTGTAATAGGTGCCCATAGGTTTTTCTTTCACAGCATTTTCTGCTACTCTTTGAACCCATATAAGCTTCTCGCATTCACAAAACTGGCCACAATTAATTCTACAGTTGAAATACTCTCAGCACAGCCCACCCTTCCTCCATCCCAAGTCATCACACACACAGATGGAAAGTAATATATCCTCTCAGTTCCATGGTCTCTCAGTCCTGGGCACAATGTACTGCACGTCAAACCTCACACAGTCATCGTGGCAGGTTGTGAAGAGCAGCAGTCCCCACAGGCTTGATTTTCAAAGCTAACACAGATGTTTCTTCTATGGTTTACCAGCTCTTGAGTTTCCCAGGCACAGCCTTCCATCATCACTGCCCTAGTTGTGGCTGATTAGCCCTTCCTAACCCAGCAGTGGGCAAGCAGAAAAATACTTTTTATCATGCTGATAAATGCCACAGCTGTCCTCTCCAGACTTGCAGCACAATCATTTGACACTTGGGACACTTGATACTTGTTTCATAAGTCCTCTTTGCACACTGATAAGGCCCTACGTGAGGCAGCAGAACGGCTGCCAACACAATATGCAGGTTAGCATATAAATCAGGATGCTGTAGCTCAGGAGATGCTACAAGTAAATAAGGCTCTTAGAAATAATAGTCACTAAAACATTCCCAAATGGCTAATTTTCATTAGTAAGTATTGCAGAATATGTCCATAAATCACTAATCTCAAAGGTATAAGATTGTTTATATGGAAACAGATAGATCAAGGACAAATTTAGTGTAATCTGGAAATTCCTAACAATTCCCAATTATAGTTAAAATAATAAGGTTTCAGTTAAAGAGAATATCTGAATTTAAAATTTAATTACTGTGAGGTCTTCTTTTTTTTTTTCCTAGTGAAAAAACTGTATTGGATTGAAATGAGACAGATGTTTTTCTGGTTGAAAAACAACAAAAATGAAACGCCTAAACACAAAACAGTTTATAAAAGAGATTTCATGCTCTCTTCACATTCTTGTACATTTTTAGACACAGCCAGTGTAATTGAAAAGACGATACAGAAGAGCAGACGGCTGATCATCATTCTAACTCTCCAGTCAATTCATTGTGAAGATCTTGCTTATGACCAGCATATTGCTTTTTACAATGCCCTCATTCAAAACGATACGAAGGTGATCCTTCTGGAAATGGAGGCAATTGGGAGCTACGAGAAGCTTCAGGAATCTCTTAGGTATATCATTAAGCAACAAGGTACCATCAAATGGAAAGAGATGCCAACAGGACACCCACAGTCGTCCAATTCAAAGTTCTGGAAACACGTGAGGTACCATATGCCCCTGGCACAAAAGACTTCATGCTCAGCTAATGCTCAGTGAACAGTGAGTCTAAGAAAATACTGGTATATTATCAGCTTGAACCATGTACTTACAAAGCCTTTTTCTTTCAGTAGGCATAGGATTTTGCAGCATGGAAGTCTGGTTGTGTTTTTTTCACTTTTTTTTTTTTTCTCTCTCTTTTTTAATCTTTCAATGGGATAAAGATAGGTAAACTGAAAAAAGCAGCTCTGGGGAGCTCAATAGAGTTTGTCAGAGGCATTAGAATTCTGTAAATAAATAATTTAGACTGAGTGCAACATTTATGTTCTGAATTTACATGGAAAATAATCTTTCTATATCTGAGAGTTTTGATTCTGTATAGCTGAATATTTTTGCAGGTTTGCATTATGTATCAAATGCTTTCAATTTGACAAATATCTTCTAAATTATTCTACTAGAAATTATAGTGTTTTGCTTTTGTTCCTCTCTACCACCACCTATTCCTTGTTTATTCAGTAATAACAGTCATATTATGAAACCCGAATCTTCCTGAGTGGGAATTGCTTAGTAAAGGGCTCTTCAGAAACTGATATGAGTACATTACTTTTTTAAATGAAGATTTATGGGAAAGGAATGCATATATATTACTATATATAAATTATATATACATACATATATATCGTATCTCACATAAACAGGAATTTGACTCTATAGCAATATTACAAAGTGATTCTACATTTAAAATTGCTAAATATATGAGTAGAACAAATAGAGAAAAATAGTATTTTAATTTTTATTACTGTTATTATATCTGCAGATAGATTTTTCTTCATTTAATATATATATTTGTGCACTGCTAGCATTCCTTCAAGTTTTCTGAAGAAGTGACTGGCTGCATTTTCCAACAACGAGTGACAGCATTTTATTTTCTGCTTTGACCTTACGCCTGGTTAAAATTTCTTCTACTAGAGAATATTCATAGTTGCAAAGACCAAATCTATACATCCTCCTAGGTCATGGGTGTATGAACAAAGCATATTCTATATACAGCCTTAGGGATATTAATGACTTTAGCTTCTTAAAACCAGAAATTTTCATAAAGTGTGAGACTTGATTTTGACCTTCAAGCCTGCTAAATTAAAAATTAGATGCAGAACACCTAATTTGCCAATACAGGCTAACAAAATAGACAAGTCCATTCTTTTTTTTTGTATACTATGTGTTTACTAAGTAAGGATCTCCAGACTTATGGATTACTGTTCAGAGTAGGAAGAAAGGATATGCAATATATATATATAGAATTTTTTTTTCAACATGAAATTAAAAGATCAATGGCAAAGAGCTTTTCATTGATTCATTAAATTATTAAGTATCCATGGTCTTTTCCTCGCTTCAACAAAGCTTTAAATCATCTGATGCTGCATTTTATTTTTGCTTGATCACACCTAGTATTGAGTCCTGTCCCTGAAGATCCATCAATGTATCTCATGAACCTCAAAGTCTATTTGGTAGCTCCGTGGAATGAATTTGTGATAGTATAAGAGAATGAGTTTATTACAGGTTTAATCAGGGTCTGTGTTTTGATGGCTCCTAGAATACCATTACTTACCTCAGAAAGAATATTAATACTAAAACATGTGCAAAATTAGTTGTTTTTCACTACAAAGATTTTTCACAAAACCGTTAAAAGACAAAACATTCACCTCCAAGGCCATTACAAGAACTATTTTTAAAACTGGTTGAGACCTGAGAGCTTATAATGAAGCAAAGATCATAACAGAAAACCTCAGAAACAAAAGATTTGAGATGAATTTTGAGGTTAGAAAGAAATAAAACCAGTGGAGGAGAAAACACAATGCAGAAGTGCAAGGGGTCAGCAAAGAACCAAGTTGTTCTAAAACCCAGTGATACTTTCTTGACTTTTGTGAACCAGGCATGTAGTTAGGGTGATTAAAAACAGACCCATTAAATGTTTCTTGCGATGATACTGCCTTCATGGCCAGCCAAGAAAAAGCGATGAAGACTTCACCAAGCAAAATCTAATGATTCTTAAGGTCATTTACCAGCAGTGAAGAGTATGGCCTTGTCAGAAATAAAAAGGGTTAAATTCGTATAATGGCAAAGACTGTCTTTAGAGAAAAAGTACGTATGCAATTATAATAATGATACAGAAATGCTGCAGATGCCACTTCTTTTTACATTCCTTATAGTATGGAAATCCAAGATATGCATTAAAATTAGTGCCTTTCTTAAGCTATCACAACTACAGTGTTAAAGCAAAAGCACAGAAAGAAGTCTGGGACACTGTTGTAACGTTGCATCCAATGTAAGATGAATCTAAATATACAAAAGGTGTTTTTAATAAAAATTTCCATTTTGCTTTCATATTCTTTTGAATACATATAAAATATACCACAGAATCTGCCTTAATGGAATTACAACGGCATGAAAGGAGAGACCACCCTTTGCAAAATATCCCTTTTTCCACCTTAAAACACTGATAAAAGACTCACTTTGAATATTTAAGTTTTAAACCTTATACAGAATAAGATTGCATGTAGTCAGGGTCATTTGGTTACAGATTTAGATTGTTCACTTATATATTTAATGACCTTTAATTTCTGCTTTGTGCCATTCCTGTTATTCTGATACCCGCTAATAAACAGTCCTGAGAGCAGGGTTGCTTTCAGAATTTAATTAAGAAGAGTCAGTGGGCCATCTAGTGGATGACAAGGTATCCAAAGATTGTGGCCAATTAAAAAATCATTTTAAGAAATGCAGTAGCAATAAACATAGCGAAATTCTCAGCATGTGCATACTGCTGTCATCTCCATCTCCTCCTAACAGCAGCTCGGAATATGGCACTGGTACCTGGTGACTGACAAGGCTTTGAAGTGTCACTGCTTTCATAATTTTTTTTTGAAGGAACAGAAGTGTCTATCTGCCATATAACTGCAATCAAACTGAGTTAAACATCCCTAGTTACATATTCTTAATTTTTGGATACTACATATCTGACAAGTGATATGCTATATTGCAGATAAAAAAAGAAAAAAAAAACAGGACAAAAAGACAAAAAAAAAGACAGGAACGAGCACTGACTTTGTGGGCTTGTTGACATCAGTGGGGAAACTACTGGTAATTTCAGTCCAACTAAAATTATCAGGAGCTGATTTTAGGAAGTATGATAGCTGCACAGCAATTAGAATGCACTTCCCATAGCACATAGTATATACTATGTATTTAATATAAATCAGCCTTTCATGCCAACATGGTTTGGCCATAAGAAATATTGCTCCGATCTGAGCCCCGAAAAGCCAGCCTGGCTGTTGCTCCTGCCACACACGGTGCACGAGCAGCCCTCTCCTTCATGTATGGCAGTTGAAATACCAGCAATCTTAGCACTTCAAGGCTCTAGAGCCTTCTGTCCTGGCTCCTCACATTCCCTTGCTATTACAAAAACAGGCCAGCCTGTCTTCCTCAGTGGAGAATTTTGCCTACATTGTGCTAATTCTGTTTGCTACCACAGAATCGTTTCCTTTTATTCACGTTGGTGAACACCAAGAGCAATCTCTCCAGTAGAAGGGCTCTTTTTATTATTTATAGTGCATGTAACATCAACCTCTCACAGGCTGGGGCCAGTTTGTTTGGAAGATAATACACAAAATTGATAACATACGTTATAGAAAAGCTAAGCAAGTGTATGTTCCTGACTTTTCGAGGGGTTGAAAAATTACAGAGGCTGTGATAGGAAATTGGGCATACAATGGGTGGTCTATACTTTTGTGGTTTATGAGTTTTCCTGCTTTAAAACTTGAATTACATGCCAATTTTCTTATGAAAGTTATAATCTATTTCCTTCTAATTTATTCTTTAAAAATGTTCCTACTCTTTACTGAGATCCGTAAAGATTTCAATCCCTTGAAGGTTATGAAGCAAATCCTTATGGAAGACATTTCCAAGCATATGAATCACAAGAAGGTGACTGGGAACAGCCAGCACGGTTTTTTAAGGAACAAATCGTGTGCACAGTGACCAACTACGCTGTGGACAATGAGAGAGCACTGGATGCTGCATATCTTGAATTTGGCAAGGCCTTTGACACAGCCTCCTGCAATATCCACAGTATCCTTATACACATATTGGTGAGATATGGGCAGGAAAAGTAGGTTAAAGTAAGTGGAGTGGCTGCATAAAACATCAGTGATGGATCAGCAGATTGTAATCAGCATACAAAGCCCAGCAAACAGCTCAGCATATGTCAGTGGTGTCCATCAGGGACTCATCCTGATACTGGTATTGCTTAATGTCCTTATTAATGGTCTTGGCAGGGCGAGGAGCAGCACCCAGCAGATTTGAAGACAATACTGGGTTGAGAAGGATGGTCGACACACTGGGCTTAAAGCTGCTGTTTAGAAGAACAACAGTAGGCTGGAGAAAGGGGCTGGCAGGAGACTTAGGAGGTTCAATGAAGGCACACTGCAATGTCCTGAATCTGGGTGGAATAACCCCATTTCAACAAAATAAGCTGCAGGCCAACCTAACAGAGAGTAGTTTTGCAGAAAAAGACTGGGAATCCTGGTGGACAACAAGCTGCACCTGAACTAGCAGTTTGCCTTCATGACAAGGAAGGCCAACCACTTCCTGGCTTTATTGGCAAGGGTGTGACCAGCGACTTGAGGAAAGTAATTATTCATCTGTATTCTGTAAGTTCCAGAGTACGATGTCAAATTTTGCATCCCATGATGCAAGCAAGACATTGACCTACTGGAATGAGTCTAGCGAAGACTACCTGGATGGGCTGGAGAAAAGAACATACGGGGAGAGGATGGCAGACCTTGCATTTATCTACAAGAATGTAAGGGAAAGTTATAGGGAAGATGAACCCAGACTCTTTTCACTGGAACACAGTGACAGGACAAAAAAAGCAAGAGGCACAACACAGAACGTGGTTAAATCCATTAGATACTAGATTTTTTTTTCCACCATAACATAGTCAAATAGTGGGAGTGGTCTACAGAGAATGGAATCTCCATCCCTGGAGTTGGTCAAGACTCTGCAGTTCAAGACCGGTCCTGAGAAAGAGGTTGGACTTAATGACCTCCAGAGCTCCCTTCCAACCTAAATTATTCTCTGATTATACAGTGTGAGGAAAGTTTGAAAAACTTGCAGATTCCAAAACTTCCGAAGATCACATGAGGCATTTATAGATGTGTGATGAGTCTGGAACCTGCTTTTGGGTATCAGGGACAGATAATGCTGAAAAAGTATGTATGTTAACATAGTGCCTACCAGGAATTAATTTGACTGGTACACAGAGCTAGCAAAAGCAGATTAACAAAATTACAGGTTACAGGTTACCAGTTAGAAGTGAAGAACAGTCTTAGCCCGTGGTTATGAGGGTTGGATGTTGGGTTCCTATTTTTGACGGAAGTAATTTCACAGTTTAGATTTTCAGTTAGCTCAGTGTAGAGCATGTTGGGTGGAAAGGAAAGACTGTGATAAGTAACTGGTTTTCACTAGTGTTCGGGTGGCCATAACTCAGAGAAATACCTGTTTTCCAATATTGCTGTGACTTTCCATTTACATCATGAGCAGAACAGGCTGCTGCCCTGCTCTGCAGTTATTTTCACAGTCTAGTTACTTCTTTATTACTTGAGTATTTCTTCACTATTAAAAATCGGGTTTATCTGAGGACTTAAAACTGTGAACATCATTCTCCTTCCACATACTTTTATGTACCTCAGAGATAGCTAGCTATGGCATTAGGTGAAAGCACTAATTTAACACCATGTTTTCTATAGCATAGGTGAAAGTTCATAAACTTGAGAGTATTTCAAAAGGATGTGAAAGCAAATGCATGTGAGAACAGCTTATGGAAAATACTGTTGTAAAAGTGTGAATAAAACAAAATGGATATTTCCAGACTATTACTATTGAGACATCCTGTCAAAATAAAAAGCTGATATTGATTTGCTTCACCAATTTATTTCTTGGCTGTAGATTATTTTTCAGCCTTCTTGTAAAATCATTATTAACTTCATCATATAAAGGCCTAAAGTTATTATAAAGTTTTAAAATCATGTATTAAATCATACAAGTGCTGTGCAAGGTAGCACTGCAAAATGCACGTACTTTTGAAGTAGTTGTAGTGGTTGGACTTGCAGCTGACTTTCCTAAAGTTGTGCTGATTTGCATTAGCTAGGGATCCGATTGCCTTTATATTCATCTTATTTCAGTGTGGCGAAGAAGCCAAATGTGATGTGGCAGGAAAGATTTTCAGAGATTCTTTATCTCAGCAGTAAAACATGCAAAAGAAGCCACATCTACAGGATGCCTCCTTTTTTAGCATAAACTGCATGTCTTATCTCTGAATGATCTCCTGCTATAGGGAACTTCTGTGTACCCAGGTGTCCTGGATGTAATAATAATAATATCAACAACAATAATGGTAATACTAAAGGCTAGTGTCAACAGAGAGATTTCTGAAGATAAAAAGGATAATATCAAAATAAAAGAAATTCTGAAGGAAAAATAACCGTTCAAAGTATCTTCCTCTAGAAGTACAATGAAATCTTTTTACGGTACTTTTAGAATAAGCTGCCTGTGTGAGCACAGAAAGGGCAAGCGTTCACTGGCTGAGGATTGGTGCTTCGCCGGGAAACACAGTGGTCAGACGTCCTAGTCAAGGAACTACAGACAGCGCCAACACATCAGCCGCTGGTGGAAAAGGCATACTAAGCTGGCGGCATGAGGGTTTGTTTTGGGGTGAACTCATGTGACTTGTTTTGGGGTGATGCACTGCTTTCACGGTAAAGGAATTTTTACATGGTTCGTGCCCTGAAGGCTTGCATTGCTCCCCTCCTCGCCCGCCAAGGGGACACTAGCAACATAAAAGAGCAATGAAATCAGAAGACAAGGCATCAGTAGATTTTTTTTTTTTTTTTTTTTTGTAAAACCGACACATTTTGCCTTTTCTCTCTTCCTGCTGATCACAATTTGTGAGGGCTGGAGGGTAAGGTGTTTTGCTTTCCTTTCTCTCCCCTTCTTTTATTTTCTCATTTCTCCCCCTTTCTTTTTTCTTTTCACTGTTTTCTCTTTTCTCCTCTTTCTTTTTTCTTTTCTTTTTTCTCCTTTCTTTTTATTTTTTTCTTTTATTGTCCTTTCTCTTTTCCTTTTCTCATTTCTCCTCCTTTCTTTTCTCTTTCCTTTTTTTATTTCTCCTTTCTTTTCTCTTTTTTTTTCTTTTCCCTCTTTTCTGTTTTATTTTTCCT
>VZSV01000019.1:1007985-1074524 GCA_013398735.1 Nothocercus julius | reverse complement strand
TTTTCAGGCTGAGCTGTGTCTGCATGGTCTCACTCTCTTGGAGAGGTTGCCCCGTGTTGCAGACATCAGCTAAGGTTATT
Source organism: Nothocercus julius (assembly GCA_013398735.1). Taxonomy (NCBI): domain Eukaryota; kingdom Metazoa; phylum Chordata; class Aves; order Tinamiformes; family Tinamidae; genus Nothocercus; species Nothocercus julius. The sequence goes on along the minus strand of VZSV01000019.1, from coordinate 1,074,444 downwards.
AAGGTTATTAAGGGCCAGCAGGTTGGTGACTACAAGGTGCATCGCTGCCTGGAGTTTGAGAGTGACTCTGCCGCAGGTGTCATCCCGGCAAGATCCGCATGGTGAGTAGGCACCTTCATTCATGTTTGAAACGGAGACGGATCTTCATTTTAACCGATAAGCAGTAATCTTTGCAGAAAGTTGCTTAGTCTTAGTAAGGCTATTATAATTTTCCTGATTTTTTTTTTTTCTTTTATTGAACTCTTGAATGAACTGCAGCACTGGATAGTCCTGTGAGAAAAAGACTTCAGCTCCACAAGAGTCTGTCCCTAAAGAGGTAAGATTAGTGGTTTGCTTCCCAGGCACTACAGTGTTTGTTCAAACTGTCTGAGGTTGGGAAGAATCTTTCTTTTTTTTTTTTTTTTTTTTAAAAAAGAGGAAGTCACAAACCTTGGGGACCAATTCTGGTTTCCAAAAGTATTGACTAAAGTGAGTTGCTTGACTAGAACTAAAGATCACTCTGATGTATCAGCTCCTTTTCATTCCAAAATCTTGTTGGGATTCTAGGAAATTCAACAGTCCAGATTCTAGGAAGTCCAACGGTTGCTTTGAGTATGAATGAATTTTGAAAAACATCCTAAAATCACCTGTTGCTTTGGGCTTCACAGACAACTAGTTTTTAAACAACAGTTTGAAACTGCTGTTCCCTGCTATTGCCATGGTGTTTTGCCTGGTGAATGTCTTTGTATTCTGCTGTAATCCCTCCTTTATTGCACAGAGAATTTTTGCCTCTGTTCTAAAATGTCTCGCCGATTCTTTCTGAAAGTAGAAACCTTTTTTTTTTCTTAAAAAAATCTTTTTATATTTGCTGAGTTTTGTCAAGAGCGGTTTTCCTTTTCGATTTATTTTTTTTTCTTTCCTGATGTTTGATGGTAGAGTACTGCAAACCATGTGCTTCAAATGTAAATACTGTTAGTCTGAAGCAGAACAATTTCAGACAAACTGATGTAGCAGCAATGTGTGAGTACAAAGAAGGATGCACGTTTTCCCCATTAACAGCAAACTTAAACCCCAAATCTGATCATTGCTAAGTATTTTACATAATACTGTGTTATTTAATTCCTGTTAAAAGAATGAAGGGCTCTGCTGTGTGTTCACCAAAACCTCCCTGTTTGTGCAAACAGAGTGTGTCAAGAAAGAATGGAATTTAGAATTAAAATCTGATTGTTTATGGTTTTATCTATATTTAGTGGACCTTACTGTAATGGTCTGTAACAGCTGTATTTCTTTTGGATAAATTAGGCTTACAAGGGGAACAGTTAACAAAACAAAAGTAAAATTAGGAAGTGAAAATAAATAAGGAGGTCCTGACTTGCTTGTTAAATGTAAGACTTTGAATCTCCACGTGTAGAAGGGAATTGAAACCAGATCTGAGGAGTTTGCTGTGTGGCCACTTGAAAGTTGCTAGTTGCGGCATCCAGTTTCTTTCAGATGCTGTCTAAATCTGGATCCACCTATCACTTGGTTTGAAAAAGGGGATGTGATGTAGTTCTTTCATCTTCTTACAGTGTTTTGTTGGATGAGGGCATCTTTGTAATGAATTGGGCAGCACAATAAAAGAGGGAGAGCAGCTACAGATCTTGGGGTCGTTCTGTGCTGTTGCTTTAAATGCAATAGTCACACTACCCAACTGCTTTTTATCAAGAGAAGATTCTGTCTGTAAATAAAATCAATAGATTGTGTCAGTATGTTCTCAAACTGCAAGAGGTTTAGGTAATAAAACCAAAGAAATGGATTATTAAAAGAGATTTCTTCTGTCAGCTGTCCATGACACTTGTTTCTTATGTGTGCATCACATTTATTGTGCGCACATGTCCAGCTCAGTAACTGAGCAAGGTTGTCTGTCTTGGTTGGCAGCTGAACTGTATTTCTTATTCACCTAATTTCTTTGTCTTGTAAGCAAGACTGAGGCATAGTTAGCACTGGCTGTGCTATTGGTGTGGGAGCTTACTTTTCTGAGGAATCTCGTGGAAGATATTCTACCCTGATATTAATTAGTAGCATTTTGCATTTGTCTTTGAAAGTTTGAAAATTGACTACATATAAAGTAACTGACCAGAAGGCTTTTCATCCTCCTTCCTCAAAAGGAAACGTTAGAACCTGTCAATTGTGGTACCTAACTGTTCTGTGGATCACAGAATCACAGAATGGTTAAGGTTGGAAGGGATCCCTAGAGATCATCTAGTCCATCCCCCCTGCTCCAGCAGGGACACCTGGAGCATGGGGCACAGGGTGGCATCCAGGCAGGTTTGAAAGATCTCCAGAGAAGGAGACTCCACAGCCTCTCTGGGCAGCCTGTGCCAGGGCTCTGTCACCTTCACAGTGACATAAAATAAAAGAACCCAAAACAAACAAACAAAAGAACTTCTTGCTTGCAAAAACATGAGACAGAGTTAAAGATTTCGTTGTTTTCCAACAGGCTCAAGCAGTTGAATGCCAAGGTGTCCACGCTAACAACATTGTGAGTTCTCACTGAAGTCAAGCAAGATTTTTGTCAACTGTATTTCTGTAAGGTCTAATCTTGCAAAGATTGTGGGGGAAAAATATTGTCCTGTTCAGTGGTAGCTGTTTACTTAGAATCTAATTCGGGGTACTTCTGTCATTAATTCTGTTTAATTCAGAGAACATGTGTGTCTCTGTGTCTAATGAATGAGAAAAAGCAGGAGGGAAATCCTGCATTTCTTTCTGAATTTAAAATAAATCATGCCTAGAAAACTTTGTGACCTAATACATGAAAATATCTGTTACGATAAAAATGAATAACTTTCCGTCTGGAAATCCCTGTTCAGTAACAGCCATTATTTACACTAATCACAAGCTTTGAAGTGGTCCATTTCACTGAACTTGTGAGGAATTATGAATCTTTTTCTTAGGCTTTCAGTGCAATCAAGAGCAATATATTTTCCATCTTTTTGGAGAAGAAGTGATAAGTAACTCAAGAAAATGCCTCTTGTGATTTTTTTGTTAATGTTTATCATTGGATCTGCCACTGGTAAGTAAGTGTAAGTCCTCACTTCAACAGTAAAACCTTAAATATTTGCTGAATAAATGGCACCTTCTTCTCAGAGTTGCTGAGAGTTTTGTATACTGGGAGACAATCAGGCAAAAACTGGATTTTCTGAGCTTTATTACCAGAAGTATTGAGAACAAAATTGTACTGGTTTTGTTAATTGCAGCATGGTTCTGATCTTTGGAAGCTTGTTCTCTTCATAAATAACAAAAATAATGAAAGAAAAAGAATCAAGATGCTGCCAGGAGACAAGCTAAGAATGTTGTATAGGAGCATAGTTATATGGAGAAACACAGCAAGTAAGAGCATGAATCTGCTTCTTTTTGTGCCTTTCAGAAGTACAGTCACAATACTTGTTGAACTGTGATAATCTCTGGGAATCTCAGGAGGAATACAGATTGAAGCCTTGTTGTTTTATTCAGGGTTCTTACAGTAGATCCTGGTCCCTTTTCTGTAATTTGTATGATTTCCTGCATGCAAAGGTTACTTTTGGAAATGTATTTGGAAAAGCAGACTTTGAGATTAAGTTTTACTCATACAATCTCAGTATGAGAGAAATTTTCTGAAGTTGTCTATTTTTTTTTTAAAGAAATACAGCCACTTAATAGTATTAATTGGAAAGATGAGAAAATGCAAGTGTTAATTTATAGCATCTCTTTTTATGACAGTTGATACATTTTGAGGATTAGCCATATTTGTCAAGGCGAATCATATGTGAAGAATTTTTCCTTCATCCTTCCATTTGTGGCAACTGCTTTATTACAGAATGAGGCCAGATTCTGCCATCTGTGCTCTTTTCATTCTGACACTTTTGGACTGACAGAACCATAAGGAAATTTTTAATCCTTTTCCTTCTATTTTTGCTTGTGTAAGGTAGAAGGCAGGCTTGGAAAACCAAGTTCTCAGGTTGAAATAAATATTGCTGAAATAACTGAATATTGCCAAGCTACTCTGCTGAAAGAATCTTTTTAAAAAAAAAACAGCTGCACAGCATAACACATTAAAGTCAGGCAAACCTCATTTTCTGAAATAAGTGTATGACTTCCTAATGTGTCTTTTTTTTTCCTCCTGTGAAGAAAGGCTATGTCCCCTCCGTGCCTCCATTGATACACTAGAAGGGGAATACTTTTTCCTTTGCTTTCCTGACTTAATGCAAGAACGTTTTCAGAAAGCAGAATACTCAATAAACTGGTACAAAGAAAATGCTGGAAAGCAGAAGTTGATAAAAGAAACACACAGAATTGTTTCACAAATGAATTTTCTGGAGTTTTGGCCAGCTGAACTCAGTGACTCTGGAAATTACTCTGTCACTGGCAGGTGGGTAAACACACATGTGGCTGAACATCCCGCCTTCGCAGTTACTCATGAAAAAGACAATTTCTCTTCTGCTTCATATTGTTAGTGGCATCTGTACAGAGTAAGTGCAGGGAAGTGCTTTATCTGTGGTGTCATTTTCCATATCGTTTCACAGTATCTACTCAGATTGATAGTATTTACAAATCGCTGTAGGCACATGTCTCTTTTCAAATCTTCATGAACTTTTGATAAAGGAGTTAGCAATTCTGTTGTTTTATGATTCTAAGCAAAATGAGTGATGGGCACCCCTCCTGTTGCCTGTTTTTCGAACCCGACCCATTCGTCCTTACTGTAACGGATGGGACGTTCATCCTTTCTCTAACGGGTGGGACACAATCTATGAGGCCTACCTAGCAGATTGATGGGGCTGATTGTGTAGTAAGGTAGTAAAGTAAGAGAGGCATAACTGAACTTCTCTGCAAAACTTTTCATAACTTGGAACTACGCAAAGAACAAATGAAATGGTTGGATTTGATTTCTTACTGATGTAGAGCACCATGAGTAACAAGAAAAAATAAGGTTGGGGTTCAGTTGTCTGGGATATATTTTGTTAGATCATGAAGAAAGAGTGACAGACTAAGGACTAAATGAAGATTTTTTTACAAGGAGGTTTTATGACTAACTTGCACCAAACCTGTAGTTTGCCAATTGCAACTGAAGTAGTCATTCATTTAACATAAATTATTTTGTGTGTCATGCTTAGTGCTTTGTGCTGTTTCTCAGAGAATATGCTTAAGGTTCTTGCCTCTTTCTTAAAGGTTGCAGCTTAGTTATGTGTCTGCGATACTGAAAAATGCTTTCCACATTTCTCTGATGACACAGTAGACACCAGTTTGATAGGTTTCACCTAAAACTAAACTAATTTGGAAGCTAAAAACTAGTGTGTATTTTTTCCATGTATCATTATTATTAGCAAAAATAGTCATTTGTGTTGCTCATTATTCATTACTCATTCGTAAATTCATTACAATTTATTGCACATTACTTTCTGTTTTAAGTGATTTCAATGTTAGACCACTCTTCCGTCAAACATAGGTAAAGCATGAGCAAAATTTTGCTAGTGTATCTCAAACTTGATCTTAAGGGAGCTGACCTTAAGGATGATAAATATGGTAGTTTGGCTGCTATTCGCTGTTATTACCAATAGTGCCAGCAGCAGTAGGTTACTGAGTCAGACTTCTCTATGAAGTGGCAGAAGTGAAGTTCAATTTTGATGCTTAAGGTTGGCATTAGATAATAGCTGACAGACATTTGTCCGTTGTTATGGGCATGTACTTTTCATAGGAAATCTGTATTTGGTTTTATAGTTTTATTATGTCATTAGTGGTTTTCGTCATTCACCTACATAGTCATTTCACTAAGTATGGTGCTAAAAATCTAGGTACATATTCTCGTATATTTTCATTTATCTTTTTTCTGATTTTCAAATATTACGTTGAGATCTGGTTATAAACTACATGGGAGATGGGTTATTAGAAACTTGATAACTGTTTTGGAAGTTTTAGTGAACAAAGTGGTAATTATACTGTGAAGTTTCAAGAAAAATAAGACAACGCAATGTGAGTAGCTTTTGCAAAAATTCAATCATGTACTTTTTTCCTGTTTTCTTTTTTTACAATTGATTGTGTTCAAGAAAAGAGAGGTGAAAACAGTTTATTGATGAATTTATGGTGCATTATCCACCTATTTTTGATATAAAAAAGAATCAGAAGCTTTCCAATTAAAGCAGAAGTGTCCTACTGACACATAGCATAGATAGCTAAAGTGTGTGCAGGTTTGTGTAGACTTCATCAGTAAGCACAAGCTTGTACATCTCCAGCAACATTTCCTGAAAATAAAAGATTTGATGCATGTTTGGTGAGACAGTGCTAAGCAAAATCTGTGTCACACGTCTTTGTGAGGATTTGTTGCTTCTGTAGTTTTTTGTGGCCCATATCCTGTGGTTCTCAAAAAGAAAAAGAAAAAAAAAAGAAGTAAAAACCAGGTCATTCTACTGTTCTGTAGTTGGGACCTTGAAACTGAGGGAACTTACAGGTTCATGAAACAGCAAAAGTATGGAAAGGTGCCGTATATATTGAGGTTCTAATACTTCTCACTTTTGTGATGTGACCAGAACTGTTGAAAGCAATGGGAAGACACTTTTTTAGATTTAGTTTTTTTACTTTGTAAGTGGTGACCTAGACTTGGATATGTATCCAGGCTTTATGGTGAACTTGCATTTTCTACTCTAAGTTGAGTCAAGATAGTGTTTGTTGTTGCCCTTTGATGGGTTCGGGAGGAATATTGAAAGGCTGTTGTGCCAGAAATGGTTTTGTTCCCCACATGGTATGACCAGGGAATATCAGTAGGTGTAAATGAGGATAGAAACATAACTCGGACATCATCAGATTTTATGTGAACAAATGTGGATGTCTACATCCAAGTCTCATAAACTGCATTTTCAAAGGGTGACTGTGGTCTGGGAACCTACTACAGATTGTGATCAGTAGCTCTGATTTAAACATGTAACAGTGATATTGCAGAAAACGTGAGATAGACTCTGTCCTCTGGGAATACCCCTGCAAATACCTCTCTGGTGAAAATGTTTTGCTAAGGCTTTTCCTGTTTGTAACACCATAGTTAACCGATGAAGAGGCCAAACCACTGTGTTTTGGCTTAGCTGACAGTGCAGCTAAGAGTTGTGAATACCTCAAATGAGGCAGCAGAGCAGGGAGAGCCTGTAGACCGTTTAAAATGAAGATACAGTCTGAAAAGAGTGAGCAAAGCAAATCTGCTAGAAAAGACACACACACACACACAAAAGCTAAATTTGTTATATAAATTCATTGTATAAATGATGTCCTAGTTGTTCTGACTCTTGTTAGAAGAATATGCCCTGCAAAAGGAATATTACACAAGAACAGTGTTGGAAGTCAGCACACTGATCAGGCTTGTTTCTGCATTTCAGCTGCTTTGTCTCCTTGGTTCATTTCAGTGAAAGCGTTCTTCACTGTTGTTTAGTTTCAGTTCCCCTGGGAACAATTCCTTTTTCTTCTTTTGGAGACAGAAAAGTTCAAACCTATTTATACAGATTAACCTGAATTCAGAGGGAAGTGCTCTGTGTTTAAAGCTTTTGTTTTGTCGGACCTTATTTCTTTAGGAATAAAGAATGAAAGCTGTGGTTTAGACATTGTTTTGGAAGTCTCATCCTTTAACTTGGGGTAACATACAGCTTTCCCTTAAGCCCTCACTTCACGAAAACCCCTCCAGCTTGTGTTCTGTTCTGATGGTCGTGCATTCAGACGTATCCAACCCTGAAATAACTCATAGCTGTAATCTTAGGTTTTAGAGAAATAGGTGGATAGCACCTAGTAGATGTCATAATGATCACAATCAGCCCTTAAATAGTCAGAAGCACGATTAGAGTATATTTGTCAGAGCTTTTCCACATGTTACGCTAGAATGTGATGAAATTTGTTGTCAAAGGGCTAGTTCCTGACACTTCCAGTCTGTGGTGACCAGCTAACTGTAGATCTCTGATTAGTGAACACTGAATGACAAAGAGAGTTATCCTTTCCAAAATGCCTTTTTTTTTGCAGGCTCCCTTGAATCCATAATAATTGATTTTGTAATTCATGAGGCTTGTGTGGTTTAGAAATTATTTCCACAGATAAATTGATGATTCTCTCCACAGTATCAAACAAGGAGTAATATAACTTTGTGAACAACAGCAGAGTTTCTTACCTTTTCAATTTTGACATTTATTAACAAATAATATTTTTCAATTACTTCTTTAAACCTTAGAAAAGTGTAGGAATTTTACCTGTAACATTCAAGCCTCTAAAACTCTTTTATGTGCGCTTGTAACTTTATATGACACCACGGATGCTTCATTTTTGTTCTGGTGAATATAATAGATACCGCTTTATTTCATAGATGTAATTGCATTGTCAAAGGTTTTGTAATAGATTATTTAGTTTAGATCCTTTTTCATTTTGGGAAACACCTATTTGGAGATGGAAAAGTAATGAAACGGAATATAAATAAACAGTTAATTGTTGATATAGTTTTAACCCAACAGATTTCTTTAATCATTTATATTTGTTTTGTTGTGTAACGCACTAAGCTACATTCCTTAAAAATCTCTTAAACTGATTTTGCATTTTTTTTTTCCTAGCAATGGAAAACAAAATATCACAATTCAGAAGTGGACCTTGAATGTACTTGAAAGAAATAAAAGTAGCTGTTTCAATGAAAATCACTTAACTACAGAAATTAAAAATGTTGGAAGTGGTTATTCACTGAAATGCAGTGATCTATCTGTCAATGAAAATGACAGTATAACATGGTACAAGGTAATTATTGAAATGGCATCATTCAAATCATTGGCTGTAGAAATAAAACATCTGATGCAGGAAAAGCAAGTTACAGAACAGATTTCTAGAGGGTGAATACAAAACTTGTAAATCGTGCACAGATTTAATTTCTCTGGTGATTGGGGAAAAAAACCTCTAGACCCAAGCAAGGTTTCTCTCTGCTCTCAGATTTATTAGAAAAATGTACCAGTAATCAGAAATTATTAATACCCTGTTAGTTTGGAAATGCTAAAAGGCTTGACATGCCTGCCAAGCAGGGCTGGGGTTCATTTTATTGGAAGAATTCAATGCTGCTATTTAAAAATGCTTAAAGCGTTGTTCCAGTAACACGAACCCCAGCCTTGCTCCTTTGTCCTTAAGGGCCTCAGAGGTTTTCCTCAATAAAGGAGCATCCCTCAGACTGACCTATCTCTTGGCTAAACCAGATGAACTGATGTCATTCTCATGTCCAGTTCTCTCTGAGATGCATGAAACAAGCATGTTTATGCTTAAATATCCTGAGGGGCTTGATCTAGTGGACATGTCCAAAACCTTTCCAGTCACTTCGTGGAGATGAACAGGGATGGTGATACAAGATTTTGTGTAAGTTTACCCAGCGGTAAATGAGTCTCCAGGAAGTGTGATGCAAGTGTCCGTTTCCTTTGTTAGCTGAAGGAGATTTAGACCCACATATTGCTGGGTTTTCCTGGGACATTTCACTTAACAGGTGCTTTCCATACCCACTAAGATTTTCTTCTTTTGCAGAAAAAAGATGGTAGGTTGTTGAGATTGTGGAGAGGACAAATAGAAGCGAGTCCAATTCCTTTCACCCTCTGAGAGGGTCACTTTCTCACTTTTTTTTTTTTTTTTTTTTAAGTTAAAGCTGCTTAGCGGTCTAGACATCTTAGAAAAGCAGTTTTGGTAATAGAGAAGTAACACATCCAGACCCAAACCATGGTTCTGATGAAACAAATGCCGATTAAAGTCCCGATGCCATATTTTTATACCTTTATATTTTTATACCTTTTATATTTTTATTTGGAATGTCAGTGCTCTCAGTTTCTACTGAGCTGAATGTTGACATGTTGCATTTGGGTCACCATGCCTGAAAATTGAGCACCCACTTCTCTTAGGTCAGATAAATGTTACCGTTGCTTTTTTACTACCTCACTGAAATTTTGTTTTGAAAATCATTTTATTTTCTTTCAGGTTTTGAATGTACATTTGCTACAAAATAGTATTTTTCTGTCTTCATTAATATAGGACTGTAAGAACTATCAACATAAAACTGAGCGGGAACTGGATTTTAAAACTCTAACGTTTCAGCACTCAGGGATATACACCTGTAAAATTTCTATCACTCATGAGGGAAAGATATTCCACAGCACAAGTACAATTCATCTACTAGTAAAAGAAGGTAAGAAAACTTTCTGAAAATTTTGAACCATACTCATTACCCCTGCTTATTATGGAAGAAACCGCCTCCTAAATTTATTTGTCTAGGAGTTATGGGTGTAGTTTATCATTTCTTAACTCCAGTTCTTATATAATAATGATCTGATGTATTCTGCAAAAATTTCAAACGTGAAAAAGCAAAAGCAGAAGTTTATACTAGCTGCAATTCAGAAAAATTACTTAATATATTTTCTCTGTAATTTCACTTTTCAAAATTAGCCACTATCAAAATTAGCCACTGCAAATCAAATACATTTATCAAGAGTTTTGGGTGACAGTGTTTCCAGCCTTTGTAAATTGTACACTGTATATGTATGCACTTGAAAAAAATTCCACAGGATGTACTATCTTTTAAGCTTCAATAATGCCAAGGTGTTGGTCATACTTGTATAGTCCAGATATTTATTTTTGAATTAGGAGGAATCTGTGTGCTTTGTTTTAGAACTAAAGCAAGTGTATCATATTTAATGTGTTAGAATATAAGGAAAGTGTTACTCCAACAGCATTTTTTTTTTGTCTTAGATGTACCAGAGGCAGTCACTTTGGAGATAGTTGGACTTGATGAAGAAGTTGAAACACAAATAGGTATCAGATTAGTACAAGAATCCTTGCGATAGTTACCGCATATATGTGCTTTTGTTCTGATCTCTTTATTACTGAAAGTCTGGTTAAGTTAAATCGAACTAAGAATTGTCTGTGTGCCCTCCTGGATCTGATCCTGCTCCATATCTGATTATGTTTTCCTGATGTATTTAAGACTGATATAAAAGTACACTAAATTCACCCTCATACAGAGGCAGAAGCTGAGGTTGCTGCTGTGATCAGCAAGAGAAAAATGATGGTTACTATAAACCAGGTTTCCCTGGCTTCCTGTCATAGATAGTAAGCCCCATGGAATGATGTGTGAAAGAAGGCCAGTGTGTTTAGTGAACAATGATGATGTCCTCCATAATGAACAGGGAAATGAGAAGTGTGGGGACTGACAGTCCTGGCAATGCAAGTAAGCACATCTGTCATTGGAAAGAATTTATCACATATCAAAAGTCAGAACTGTGACTATATATTTATGGGTTAGATAATAGGGCCTGCAGGCTCCCAGGAGCAGTGGACTCTTTTGAGTGGAATCTTTTGAGATTGAGACTCTAAATAGTTCTTAAAAACATAAATTTACCTTTTTTCTGCCATGTGCCATGGGGCTTTTCACATGTTGTTGCCTAGTCCTCCATTTCCCGGTCTCCAAAATCATATATGGTGCCTCCTCTGTCACTCATATGCCTATGCAATTTTGTCAGCCAGGACCGCAAGTGTTAACTTCCTACCAGTGCTTTCTTCCAAAGCCAGTATCGCAGTCCTAAACTGCCCCATGTCTCCTAACTTCCCAGCAACCGCTGCTCTTCCTGCCCAGTTCGGCTCTCTGTGCCTGACCCACACATTTAGAAGGGAGCATTTTTCAGCATCAAAAAAATGATTGTGAACCAATTATCTGCCGACTCTTATATGCTTTGGTAAAGTCTTTAGAGGTTCTTTTTATCTGTTTTTTTTTTTTCTTTTTCCTTTTTCTTTTTTTTCCTCAGGGAAGTATCAGGGAGTGATCAGCCAGATGACATGACACAGAGTGAAGGGAAATTTCAGTGAGCAAAGTCCATACCTCTATACCTTTCATTGGTGTTCTGTAACCCTGTTTTCTGTTCCCTGGAAATAGCTTTTATGTGAAGTGAAAAGGTTAGAGATACAGTTGCAAGATAGATTTTATTTTAACTTTATATCTACTTTTCAACCTGTGCAACTGTGATTTGGATTTGTAAGGTGGGCAGATTTTCACCTGACTTGTATCAAAGTCTCTTGAACAGCTCCACTGGAAGCCTGTACTCTGAGAAATTTTGATCCATCGATTTATAAAGTGTTTCCTTACAGAATTCCCCTATATACAAGAAACCACATGTGCATAGTTATCTGAACAAAAACTAGCCTGTTGTTTTGTGGCTTAGTGAGGAATATTCTGGATGCATTTTTTGGAACTGATGGTGGCATAGCCTAGAAATGATGTTTTAAAGTTATGAATAATCTCAGGCCAAACTTCGCATGTCAATCTTTGAAATAAAATGCCTTGCAAATCTCACACTCCAAGTTACAGTCTGCTGCCTCTGCTTTCCTGTGTCTATAGTCGTCGTCTTATTTTTGTTTTTTTAATATGATTAACCACACTGGAAGGAGTGATTCCCTTCACTTCCATTTAGTGCTTTGAAGTGGTACTGGGTAGATGACTGGTTTATTCAGACATTCAGCATTATGGTGATTACTGATGTGTAGTTTGACTCCTATAATCCCCTGGTTATAATTCCCTTTTCCAGTTACCTACTTACGCATAATTGCTACTTCAGCACTGGTGATAGGTTGTCCTCCCTTGTTCTCTGACTGCAACACGTGGTTTAATTCTCTAAAATGCTTTGCCCTATTTAAAATCTTTGGGCTGCTTCAGGGCTAATGTGAGCAAAGACTGGATGACCAGCCTGTGTAACAGAGTGCAATAGAGCCTGGTGCAGCAGTATGGCTGGAGCATGTACAAAACAGTATTTAAGGGCTACTAAATCCAGAAAGGAGGACAGCTCCTTAGATGTGTGACCTGGAAATGTGACATATGATTGCGCTATAATCATGAAGGCTACTCCTGACTAGATCTTAATTCTTATGTAATGCTTTGTTTAGGTAAAGAAGAGGTACTCAATTGCACGGGTTTCTTAGGTTATTATATGCCAGAAGATGCCAGCCTTTACTGGTCAATTAACCAGACATTTCCAAAAAAATGTTCACGTATCCCTGAGAACGAGCCTTCAACATGTGAAGAAGAGTTCAAAAAACTACTGTAAGTTTCCAAAAAGTACTGCATTTTTGTTTGTATGTATTTTGTGTTCTGCATTTTGTGGATTGTAAATTAAATGATTTTTTTTTCTGAAATATTTTTCTTAAAGTAGGCCTCTCAACTGGTTATAGAATTCCACAGAGACAGTGATGCTAACATCCTTTCTTGTTGCAGCATTGGAAACAAGTTTTATGTCACAAGACTATTACGGATTAAAAGAGTAGCAGAAGAGGACATGCATCGTAATTTCACCTGCATGTTGCAAACTAATGAAGGAATGCGAATAAAAATAGTGAAACTGAAGAAAGGTACAGTATAAACTATGAATTATACTTCTCGTTTAATTATTATTGGAGCTCATGACAACCTTGTCAATACGGAGGACTGGATACTGGATTCAGGACATGTGTATGGACACATACATGCTTATGATGGCCCTAGTCCCTCTTAGTGCAGGATTTGACGTATTTCCTGATATACTCTGCTGTTCTGTTGCTACTTCTGCTAGAGTAGCAGTTTGAGGATTCCCTGGTTAAACTGCTGCTGCTATGAACAGAGCTAGGGGAGGCTGAACTATTCTGCTGGGCTAACATCCCTCCGCGACGTGTTTGATAGCTGCACTGGGCTCTCCTTGCCTTTGGGTAGGTGGGACCAGGAGGTAACTAACTAAAGCTCGGTGCAGCCCAGAGGCTTCTATGTCAACCACATTGTTTCTAAAAGTTCTTCTTTCTAGAGTTAAAATAGGGCTTTTTATTTATATATTTTTTTTTTTATTCTCCACCTGGGAAGGGAAATATTTTATATTCTTGCTGACGCCTCCAGCATTTTGTTTGATATCTATCTGTGGAGTGCTGACCTCTATCGTACATTAAACCTCCCATTTATAATGCAGACAGTCTGAAAATTCATAATATTTGCTTCTATTTTTCCATCAATCTCTGACCTTTCCCAGTTTTCTTGGGAGGAAATATTTAACTCCACAAGGGTAAAAGTAGAGCTTGGTAATCTTAAAAGATGCTGTATATAATAAGGAAAATGAAATACCGACTGGTGCGAGCACAGCAAGATAGTGCCTTCACAAAGGACTCTTGAAAGATTTAATGGTTAAAAAATCTGTACTGTAAAGTGGGTGAGCAAATACAGCTAGCATCTTTGAGGATCTGGTGTCTTCTTCTTGGTCACACATACAACCAGTGACGGAACAAGGGGTGATGGGTACAGATTAAAACCCAGGAAGCTCCATCTCCATGTGAGGAAGAACTTCTTTCCTGTGAGGGTGACAGAGCCCTGGAACAGGCTGCCCAGAGAGGCTGTGGAGTCTCCTTGTCTGGAGATCTTCCAAACCCGCCTGGATGCCACCCTGTGCCCCGTGCTCCAGGTGTCCCTGCCGGAGCAGGGGGGTTGGACTAGGTGATCTCTAGAGGTCCCCTCCAACCTCAGCCGTTCTGGCACTCTGTGATAGACGTGTGTGGGCTCTGTGCATGCAATGAGATTATTTCTCCAGTGTCAGAAGGAATCTTCAGTCTATAATCCTTGTCCTTCTCAGGATGCATAACATGTAAGAGTGCTCAAAGTTTTAAGCAGAAAGAATTTACACCAACAGTATAATTTTTCGAGGTTGTTTTTTTACAACCTTTTTAAGGTGTTTTAAGATGTTTTTATTGAGTATTTATTGATGTAATTTTGCTATGTAGCATTTTGCTAAGGCTATAATTTTCTGGGTTTCTGTTTTACAGGGAACACCCAAGATCTGCCTGTGCATATATTTACAACTGGGATGGTCCTTGCTGTAATATTTATATGCATTGCTGTAGTCATGGTGGTCATCTCTGTGACATTCAGAGTTGACTTAGTCTTAATTTACAGGAACATGTGTAGAAAAGATGACACTGTTGGAGGTATGACTTGTCTGATGCTGATGCTGAAATAAATGTATAAATTAAAAATAGCTTCTGGTAGGATGTATAAAAAAGAACATTTGAGGAAGAGCCAAAATACCCAAGCTTAGTGAGTAGTTTAGTGAGTGGCTTTTGAATTGGTCTTATTTGCATTTTGTGTTTGTAAATAAATTAAAAAAGTGTGGCCAATATGCTATAGGCTTATAACTCTAAGACGTTAAAGTAATAAATTGATGCAATCTCTTTTGCAAGTACCTATAGTATTAGATAACCAGTAAAGTAAATGTGAAAATCTGTAATATTATTTTTATGACATTCATATCAGGTTGCTGTCACATTTTTTGCATATTAGTCTGTAATCAGTCGCTACGTTTTCATGACCACCAGGTATGAAATTGGTGTTAAATTAATGGGTTAGATTAATCTGATTTTTAAAAATCACTATAGAGAAAGGAAAGATTATTTTCAAACATTTGTCAGATTTAAATTGATTGAGAATTTTATCTGTTTGAGGGCTCCTGGGGGAGTCAGAGGAACAAACAGCCATTTCTAGATGATTTGCTGTTGAGAAACTGTTTTGAAAAATGGAGTGGTGGGTCAGATACTGTACTTCAAGTGGTTGCCAGCAAGACAAAAACTGGTGATTTCTTTCCAGATGGAAAAGAGTATGATGCTTTTGTGTCTTACCTGAAAGACTGTGTGTCTCCTAGTGAAGAAGAGAGAGAATTTGCTCTGAATATATTACCCAAGATGTTAGAAGAAAATTTTGGTTACAAATTGTGTATATTTGAGAGGGATGTATCTCCCGGAGGAGGTAAGTATAATGAGTATTCTTGTCGTTGAACTGACACAGCATTTTCACACAAGGTAAAGGCAGTAAGGAGTTCTGTAAAATGTGTTTTTTTCAATTAATCTAGACTGTGTTTTCACACAAAGACAGCCTGTGAACATTTTGCATATATATATACATTTTTATGAATACATTTGCATACATACTTACACACCACACACATCTTTAGTTGCACAGAATCAAGATGAATACATGAAAATGCTACCATGGAGAAAGCTTGAATGACAACGTACAGAGTGCCAGATGTTTTACAGTAATAGTGCAATTTCTCTGTATTTATGGAGGGCAGGCTTCTATAAACAAACTTGCATTAAGCCTTCAAAGCAGTTGATGGTTCTGCTACTAGTTACTCTGGTTTTATTTTTAAGTTTGTATCTTCAGCGTGAAAGTTGACATTGCTTTGTAATCATAATAGGTGCCTCATGGAGAAGATGATGGAAATGAAAAAATGGAAATTTGGTTTTCAAAATGATATAGATTGCCTTTTATAGGTGTTTGAAAATTAAACGATACTGGAAGATTCACTTTAGTCCAAAGATACAGTTAGGGGATAGAGTCTCGTTGTTAAAAGTAAAAATAAAAAAGTAAAAAATAAGGTCATTCACTCTGCTTTGCAAGATATGATCTTCTCTGACTTAATCCATTCCTGAATGATACTCTTCCAAACAGAGAAAGATGCACAACTTTTTTGAGCCATTTGTTCCAGTACTTCCCTATCCTTAAACATTAAAACAAGCAAAAAAACCCCAAGTGTCCAATGTAATTCCTCCTTGCAGCAGTTTCGCTTGTTCTTATTCCTTATTTCCTATTCACCTTATTTCTTGTAATCCATTGAGTAGTAGTGTATTCCCTTCTTCTTTACAGGAATATCCTTGTCCGCTTACTTCTCCTCTCAGTTTTATGTTCTTTAGGTTACATCAGCAGTTTGCTTTGTCTTTCCTTACAAAGCATCTTTCATAGATCTCTGGTGTCTGAAAACATTGTTATCCTATGAAACCGGAGAGAGTTCTGGAAGTTGTGCATGGGAATTCCATGTTTGAAGGAGATCGCCATTTGATTTTGTCCACAGATTGTCAGGACAAAAGATCTAAAATTCAGTTAGAACTCATTTTGTCATAACATACCCTTTTGTAATTAACAGGGAGTGCTAGTATTCTTAACCTTCTATTAGTGATGATAATGTGGGGTATGCGGTGATATAAAGGAAGGAGTCGACTGAATTCTACTGAATACTTAAATAGAGTTGGTTTTTGGTGACTTTGTGTGGATTCGTTGTAATGGTGTTTCTTATGAAAGATCTGTCAAAAGGACAGCTGCCTGGAGCGACAGTCAGTGTTGTTGTTGCCATTCTATCCATGCAACTACTGACAGACACTTGGCTTGGATAACTTGGGGTTGTGTGTGAGCTCCTGCCTGTGTCAGAGAACAAGTTCGGGTGATACCTGAACTCCTTCTTTCAGGCTTGTAATCTGTAAAGCATATTACTCTTTGTAAAGGCAGGATATTTATATCCTGTTGCGGTATTATAAGGGAAAGATTTTTGGTAGATATGCAATTGTTAAAAGATAAGTTGATTCAGTGCTTGCTCTTTCAATTTAGTTTAATAAGACATGTATGTTTAATTTGCAGCTGTTGTTGATGATATTCATTCATTTATTGACAAAAGCCGAAGATTAATCATTATACTGAGCCAGAACTACATTTCTGACAGAGCCATATATGAACTTGAGAGTGGACTTCATAAAGCCCTAGTTGAAAGGAAAACTAAGATTATATTAATTGAATTTATGCCTATAAGTGACTATAATTTCTTGCCAGAATCACTGTCTCTTTTACCATCACAAAGGGTTGTGAGGTGGAAAAAGGATAAATCTCTTCCTGTGAAATCCAGATTTTGGAAGAACCTTCGATACCTGATGCCAGCAAAACCTACTAAGTCTGACACCAAATGGGTGATATAATAATCTTCATCTGGACTCAGAAAGTGTTCAACTATGGACTGGGGGCTGTCACTTCATTGCAGTCTTACAAAAATTCTGTAAGAGGAAAGTGCTGCTGAAAACTGACCATCTTACTACATTTAATAGAAAACGCAAGCTGCAGTTGCCATGGGGAGCTAATTTTGATAGATGCCAAGCCTGAGATTTGAGAAAATCATGAAAATTGTCACAGTGACTAAGATGATGTTAACTCCAGTGCTAACTTCAAAGGGAGATGCCCCAGCAGTTTGGGCAAAGAGCAGAACTCTGATTCTGCCTAGGACTTCCTGCATGACACTGAACACACTGCAAAAACTTTTGGTTCCACATTTTCCTTCTTGTAAAGTAACACCACTTAAACTTGCATATTTTGTGAGACCACTGAATAAATATATAGTATTTACAAAATATTATGATTTAGATGCTTTTGGCTTTGCATTCTGGTGTTTCCTAAAGATCCACCTTGACAGTCAGACCCACACAGCTCCTGTCCTGTCCTGTCCTTTGCATCTAGGATTTGGGCAATGTGAAACAAAAATCAACAAGGAGAGAGTGGAGGATGGAAAGAGCAGGACGGATCTGGTCAGGCTAAAAGTATTGCTGAGCTGGGGTCTAGACAAACAAAGTGGGACTAAATTGGAGGTATGGTAGAGACTGCTTTTGTCCTCTGGTTTAGCCAAAATACTGTAAATGATCATTTTGTTGGGCAGAAAAGGGGAATGGGATAGTGTTAATAGCATTTTGTTCAGGGACCCCAATATCTGCATCATTTTCTGAGCTGCCTTCATCTGAGGGATGCAGGACATATCTGAATTTGAGATCTTCAGGATGTATGTCTACTCCAAGATAAGTTTACTGTAATCTTTGAGCATTAATATTTAGCATTAGTTTTAAAATCTAACTTAGCAATACTGTTCAAAATCATGGTCGTATTCCCTTATTATTAAGGGATACCATAAGGGAGTGGACTTTGGCCTGTTCAGGGAGCTGCTTGGAAGAATCCCATGGGATACATCCCTGGAGGGGTCCAAGAGACCTGACTGATCTTCAAGTATCACCTCCCGCAAGCTCGAGAGTGGCCCATCCCAACATGCAGGAAATCAAGTAATTGTAGAGGAAGCCTGCATGGATGAGCAAGGGACTTCTGACATAATCAGACATCAAAAAAGAAATATGCAAGAGGTGGGAGAAGTCAGGTTCCCTGGAGGAACATGGAGCCACTGCATGAGCAAGCAGGGATGAGGTCAGGAGAACTAAAGCCCACCTAGAGTTGAAACTGGCAGTGGATGTTTAAGGCAACAAGAAAGGCTTCTACAAGTACCTCAGCAGCAAAAGGAAGGCTAGGGACAATATGATCCTTATATTAAATGAGGCAAGGGCTCTGGTGGCGAAGTACACAAAAGGCAAATGTGTTGAGTGCATTCTTCACCTCAGTCTTTACTAAGGTGAGTCTTTGCTTAATACTAAGTTAAGATTAGTCCTAAGGAATCCAAAGCCCCTGAGGCCAGAGGGGAAGTCTGCAACAATGAAGGCTTATCCTTGGTGGAAGAGGATCACATTAGAGAACACTTGATCAGCATGGACATTCACAAGTCTGTGCGGCCTGAGCAGATGCACCTGCAGCTGCTGAGGGAGCTGACCAAAATCGTTGCAAAGCCACTGTCAATTATCTATGACGAGCCAGGGCAGTCGGGAGGAAAGGCTCCTGAGGAGTGGAAGAGAGCAAATGCCTCTTCTGTCCTCAAGAAGCTCAAGGAGGAGAAGCTGGGTTATGGGCTCGTCTTGACCCTTGGGAAGGTGATGGAACAAGTAATCTTGGAAATTATATCCAGGCATGTGAATGACAAATTTATTGGGAGTAGTTAGCAGGGATTTATGAAAGGGAAATTGTGCTTAACCAAGTATGATATGTCTTCACCATAGGGTCACCTTCTATCATGATGAGATGACTGGTTTGGTGAAGGAGGGGAGAGTAGTAGATATTGTTTACCTTGGCTATAGAAAGGCTTTTGATGCTGCCTTCCGTGACATTCTCATAGACAGGCTGCTAAGCATGGGCTAGATGAGTGGTCAGTGAGGTGTGATGAAACCTGGCAGAACTGCTAGGCTCAGAGGTTTGTGATCAGCAGCACCAAGGCCAACTGTAGTTCAGTCCCTAGTGGTGTTACCCAGGGGCTGATACAAGAGCCAGCACTGTGTAACATCTTTATTAGTGACCTGGATAACTGGATTGAGTAAACCCTCAACAGGTCTGCTGATGATACAAAACTGGGAGGAATGGTTGATACGCTAGAGGGCTGTGCCGCCATTCAGAGGTACTTGGTCAAGCTGGAGAGGAACCCCATTAAGTTAGACAAAGGCAGGTGCAGAGTCCTGCACCATGAACCAGTACAGAACGGGTGCTGACTGGCTGGAGAGCAGCTTTGTAGAAAAGGACCTGGGAGTCCTGGTAGGCAACAAGTGGTTAGATAGTGGAACAGGTTTTCCACAGAGGTTCTGGAGTCTCCATACTTCGAAATGCTCAAAAGTTGACTGGACATGGTCCTGGGAAACCTGTTGTAGCTGACCCTATTTGAGAAGGCAGGTTGGACCAGATGATCTCTAGTAGTCCTTTCCAAACTCAACTCTTCTGTGAATTTATGAAAAGGAGACAACACAATTGCTGGGTTTGGATATGTGAAAAAGAATCACAGAATCACAGGATGGTTGAGGTTGCAAGGGACCTCTAGAGAGCACAGAGGAAATAAGGCATATATCTATGGTGTGCTTTTCAATCAGCTCGGATATCTCTTTCTCCCTCTGTCATCCTAGTGACGTATTAAATGAATCATATACCACTAAACAGGGAGGTATTACGTTTGCTTCTCAGCCACATAGCTTTCATATACTGACATGAATGCATTACCCAGCTACAAAAATTGTCAAATACGGCTCAGCTGTGATAGCAATGGCTTTGTCTGAATATAGTGGCTTCATACATAGTATATTAAGTGTACATATTTATTTGCGTAGTACTTAAGGAAGATCCTGCCCTTAGAGACTAATGGCAAAACCAAGGCTACAAGGAAGAAGCTCATACATTAGAAAACTTGGGAGAGGAAGAACCTTGGTAGACTGACGTGTCACAGTGTTAGTGTTGGTAAAAAGTAAAAAGGGAGAAAGGAACAGGATTGTTATCAACAAATAGGTCCAAGAAAACGAACAAGCAAAAAGCCCTGGAAAGAAGAGAGGCATTTAAGCTGAGGAGCAATATTGTCATATGGACGATTCTGCGTGAATACATTTACAATGAGTGTTAAATCAGTAAGGTCTCCTGTGGGAGTAATGGCAAAAATATTCCAACCTATTTCTTGCAACTAAATTCCTGAAAGAAACCACATAATGTAATGGTGGTTAACTGTGTTGTTTTTATGTACCTCAGCCTGCTGGAAGCAGGCTAGACTATCAGAGGAAAGAAGGAATTGCCACTGACTTTTAGGTGTTAGAGAATCTTCTCTAAATAACAAGGCCTAGCATGTGATGCATCTTTTAAGTGTACCACAGTATTCTGAGTTGGGAATATCTGCTTATCTCTTTTCTCCATGTGCAAGTGGTCTATTCAGTATTTCCAAGGACTTATGCGACACTGTCATATGGCTGTTGGTAGAAATGTGGAAGTCCCCTGACTCACGGGCAGACTGTACAATAGTGCAGCAGATCTGCACTAAATACCAACAATTTCCCTTATTTCATAGGTGAGTTAGCTCACTGGTTCATAAGCAGCTCTTGATTGCCTGCCATTTCATTGACTGTGTAACCTTCTCACAGACAGAAGTTGGTATTCAGATGTTGTTCAGACACCTTCTGTGAGAGCAAAACCAATATCACTGCCTTGTTTTAGAAAATGAGTAGAGTGGAAAACTTCTTACCCACTCAGTGTTAACCCTAGCTGGGCAGAGGAGGACATGATGCGTAAATGTGTGAAGCCAGGATGGTATCAGAACATCTGAGAGACATAATCTCTCCCAAAACTCTAAATAATACAAGGCTACACTGTGTACACACTGAGGTGGTGTGTTTTCTCTGCTTCTCGGCTTGCTAAGTGCTTGAGCAAAAGTGGCCTGGATAAGGTAGGACATGAACCCCCCCTTGGCTTTCCAGAGGGGAGGGAAAGCACTTCTGAGGGAGGACTCCCAAACATTGAGTCTAATTTCTGTGGCTATTTTGTAAAGTATGCAAAATGTGTATGCATGTGAGGAGTAGGAAAGGAAACAGGGAGTTCTAGGGCAATTCTTCATCCTCTTTCTGTAAACTTGCTCTAGAGATGAAGGGGAAGCATGAGCTTGAGAAGTAAAGGCGAGTGAGACCGCTTTGTCACTATATATGTTACCTTTGCAAAAGAAAAGGAGCTGACCTCGGGCAGAGGCTCAGCAAAGTATCTGGAACTGTTTGATAGGATTTTTATCTACTATGGTAATCAGTGTGGCATAGCAGTCAGAATTCTGACAGCCTGACTTGCAAAACTTGGTGTGACTGGTGCTTCTGTTGTGCTTGTAGGCTAGGATCTTTTCTGGAGCCAACACTGGTAGAGTTGGAGCGCCCTACATAAAATTATTTATTTTGTTAATAAACGTATTGCCTGGAGAGTACTATGTTTAGTATTTACATGATGTGTGTTTTATGTGTATAAGATATGCCTTTGGGAAAAAAAATCTTCTATTTCTAATAGTCAGATCTGTGGCTTGAAGGGTGGTATGAGCTTGACTTTACGTGTATTGGACTCCATAATTCTTTCAAGGGAAGAAGAAAGGAGAGTGCTTTTCTCCAGTCAAAAAAGACACCTTCAGAATATTTCATTCTTAGTAGTGAAACCTGAGAAGATATAAATTATAAACCAAAAGTATATTTTGTTTGTGGATGAAATATTAATGATTTTTTGGGAGACATTCACCAAACTTGTTGTCAGTGTGCCCTATTCTGGAAGGAGCTTAGAGCTAAACACTCAGTGGAAACTGAGATACATAGCTGTGAATACATCCAATATCCCCAGAAGCTCAGGACCCAATAAAAATAAGCGTTAATACTGACCACTGCCTAAAAGAATGTGTATGTATGTAGATTGTGTACATCTGTTATGTAGCAAAAACGTATTTTTTAGGTTTTTTTTTTTTTAGCTTTCAGTCACAGACATTGAATAAAATAGATTATCAGCAATCAGCAGTGAATAGAGTAAGCTTCATGCATGGAAAGAAGAAACAAATCTAACTGTTTTTCAGATAAATCTGATGCTTTTCAGTTAAGTCTGTATATTCATATAACCTCTACTGACGCAGTGAGGACGAGGGTCTGAACAAGGAGCTCTCTGCTGCTTTTGTGCTGAAAGGTTTGCAGGTCTGATAGGCAAGTCATGGATAGTTCGTATTTGGGTCTTCACTGTTCTGTTCCGGTCAAAGCTGCAGCAACAAGGCTTGACGCTGACGGTGAGGATGGAAAGCAACAGTGCGGCAAAGTCGTCTGGGACTGCCAGTTTGCAGTACGTGTCAAAGAGCACACTAAGGACGGAGAGAATTGCCTATTCTAGTGAATATTATTCTGTATTAGGCAGATACATGGCTGTCTTGGAGATTTCAGATATTACATGCTTTATTCTGAGCTTTTCTGTAGCAGTTTTTGGGCAAAGAACTAATCCTTCACCCTTCCTTTTCTTAAATGAAACAAACTAAGAAGTCCAATACATTTTTGGGCAGAATGTGAATAAAAGATCTTAAAGCCCAGAATACTTCAGTCTTTTACTGGAGGTAAATTTTTTTCCTCTTCCTCTGTTCTTTTTTATAAGAAAACTACCCCGAAACTTTGAACCTCATGCAACTAAACTGAGAAAGGAAGGCATGATGAGGTAGAGGAAATTCCTGTAAAGGAAACAGACTGAACACAGTACTCAGCTAGAACTAACCACAGTCTTATCGTATAGTGTAGGAGGTGCAGGTAAGATTTTTCAGATAATTTTGGGTGTTTTTTTAGTAAAAACTTTAAACTTAAAATGTTAGCCCTATCTGCTTAACAGTTGAGTTATTTTTATTTTCTTTGAATGTGTGTTTTAAAATATATTGATTTTATCTGCTTAGGCAAACAAGGCAGTTATGCATTATAATAAACACCTTCATTCTTTGCTTTGCATATGATAGAGCTTTTTTATTTTTTCTCCTATGTGACTATTAATTATCCTCTTATATTCAGATTATGTTTGCTCTTCAAATGATGTCAATCCCATGCAAATCATAGAAATCGATAGCTCTGAGACTGAAGTGAGTCTCAGCAGAATCAGTATAATAGGCTATGACATGCTACTGGACTTCAAGGCTATCATGAAACTTGGTGTCACTCCCAATAAATTGATTCTGATTTACTTTGCTCAGATTTTATGCAAATACTTGAAATGGGTCTGAAGTAGAGATTTGTTGTTATCTTGTGAGAATCCTTTCAAAGCTGAAACATAGGCAATGTAATACTGTTTTTATTCTTCTTCATTTTACCACAGGAAACTATGGTAAAACTGCACTAATTTCCTTTGTATTTAAATTACTTTCCTCTGAAATTGCATCGTAAATCTCTGGATTATGGATTAATAATATGGTATATACATGGCAGGAGATAAATCTAACCTTCCTCTTGGTTATGTGTTGGCCAGAATTGAGTGCTTTCATTTTCTGGTATACATGGATAGAGATAAAGTCTGAGTTTGTGTTACCTTGAGTGCACTTGCAGCACAAATCAGCAGTTTAAGGCTATCCTGTTTCAATTTCCCCTCTCCTTTGGTAATTACTATCTGCTTTTGCTGAGAATTTCTCTTCCTGTCAGGCACAATTAAAAGATGAAACTTCTGAAATAGTTCTCACATGTTATATTCTTAATCACTCTAAAAATTAGACATTTTCATTGATATCTACTGAAAGTGTTACCAGGAAGCCAAAAAATTGGTTAGCAAAATGTAATCCAGATTGCTAAACAAAGCTATTAAATGCATTAGTTACCGCTCCCTTTCCCACTTCCTCCCCATTCATGCTGAACTCAAAGAGCATCGGTGGCATTCAGATTCAAAATCTTTTCACAGCACTCTTAGATCTAGATTAAAACTGTTCTCTCAGGCCCCAAAACATTAAAGAGGTCTGTGTGGAAGATCAGTCCACTTTCTTGCTGGGACAGGCTTTGCAGAATATTGGCTTCGCGTTTCACATCATACAGCTGGTTTGGGTAGAACTCAAGGTTTTACAGACTTGTTGATTCCTCTCCCCTTGTGCAGTGCTGGGTTTTGGATGATGTTTTTCTATCCTGGCCCATGGTAGGTGGAAGCTTTGGAAGGAAGGGGAAAATATCTGGAATGGGGCTAGTAGGAAAGAAGGGGGTTGATTTCATCTCCACATATTGTGCAAGTCGAGGCATTTGAAACCCTGTGGAAGTGAAAACATTGCGAAGCAGTTCCAAAATTGAAAATTAAAATGTTGCTGTAAACTTGAAATGCAGACCACATCCACATTCTCCGTTTTCTGATTAAATCAAATACGGAGACAAAGACGACACACTATGATGTTACGCGATGGTTTCGGGAGAGCTGATCTAAAGAGCTCACTGCTGCCTGCCTGCAGAAGTCCTGCTCCCTTCCCTTGTCTCTCCTCTTCCACTCCCAGCTACAAATACTGCCACTGCTTATCTTGTGTCAGGTCAGGCATTCCTCAACTAGTTTTTTTCTGATTATTTTGCAAACTGAATTGATTTGGGTTATCAAAGATCACAAGAATTGTCATGGGCAAAGGGCTAGAACTTTTGCCTGGCATGAAGGGACAGGGGAGCTGGGAGGATGGGTGAGGAGAAGAAACCTTCCCCTTTTGACAACGGTGATCCTTTAGATTATTCACTGACCCAAGAGACTACATCTTTAACACAGGATGGGTTCTGCTTGCTGCGAATACCTGTGTGCCTTCGCCACACTGGCTGATGGGTGACATAAACCAAAACACCATCCTTTATTTTAGGCACTAGGATAGTGTCAGAGAGCACTGTGGTTGTATGCCCCGAGAGATATCTTTATATTTGTCTTAAATCCAAATTCAAAAGAATCAGGACCTGGTAATCATTTTGATTGCGATTCTCTGATCATTTTGCAGTGGGTAAGACAGGCTTCCTAAAGTTCAGGAGAGTCTTTGCTCAGGGCTGGTAGGAAACTCATTCTCTTTTTGGACATAAAATTTATCAGTGGCATTGGGAGAATCCAATGGGCAGGAGCTAATTTTGAGGGGCAAGACAGACAGGCAGCCTATTCTGTGTGATCTCTGAGTGTAAAAATAGCTTGTTCCACTCGAGGAACAGAGACGCGCTGAACTGAACGGTGACTAAAGTGCTCCTTTCTCTGTAAACGAGCTGCCTGAAAAGGTGCCGAGTGGGTGTTCTCTTCACCTCTGTCACTAACTCAGGGCACAGTGGGTACTTTGTTGCTGCCGGCTCCTTATGAGTCCTGTCTGATTTGCATGAGGTGCCAACTGCATAGCCCTTGCCTGACCTTTTTTTCCCCCATGAGCTGATGTGGTGCCTCTCTGGCAGCTGTGCAACTGCCGAGTCACCCTGTGACCCCACGAGCAAAGAAAAAAGCTCCTCACGATCTTGGTTGCACAATGCGAACACAGGCAAAGCATGTTGTGTTTACTCACTGAATGGGCCAGTCCTCACACGTCAGTGGCAGGCGTTGGATGTGTTCTTGCGAAATACCCAAGTCAAGCCATGCCCATCCTTGATGCACGCCAGGCAGCCGCCCCCTCTGCTCTGGCCCTGTAGCTGAAAAGGCTGCAGGACACTCAGCTCAAGACTATTTAGCAGTGGAGCTCTTAACGCTAGTTATGCCTTCCTCAGTCTGCTGGCAATGCTTATCTCTAGCTAAAGGATGATCCTCTTGTCAGTTATTTTACCACCTAGCTTAGAGGAAGGGCTTCTCTGACTTCCTGCACCAAGAGCTGCTGAGAGACCTGCAACTCCACTACCGATCTGGAGCTCTGCCCTGCTCTACGTATCACCTGTGAGCAACTCCATGCCAGATGCGTTCAAAGAGGTCATTGCATGTTCTTGGATGTTATCTATCCTGCATCTGTGTGAAAGAGTATGAATAGGAAGAGCATTGCATATGCCAATTTTAAAGCACACAATATCTAGGAAATACTCTCTGCTAATATTTATAGAGCTACATAATGAAATACACAATTACCTACCTGTCCAGTATGTTGTGGATTATTATTTGCAACAAATGGCTATTTTCCTATTTTACAGCAAGCAAGATGGCTCTTAAAGAAAAGGTCTCTGAATATCAACCAAAATTGATGAAGAAAATCATGCTTATGTTTGGCTTCATCCTAGTATTATTTGTTGGTGAGACAGAAGTTAGAGAGATTGATTTGTCAGGTGAGAGGATGCTTTGGTGGGTTTTCATCTTCATGATCCTTGCTAACAGCTGAGAAATGTGGATCTACAGTTCGTTATGCTTTCATGATATTTTGAAATGGAAATGGAAGAGAAAGGGCAAAAGTGAAGGAGAATTTCTGAGAATCAAATGAATTGCTGTTGTGACTCCTTGAAGTCTCCAGCAGGTGGTCTAAGTGTGAGGGAGGAGGAAGAGAAAGGCAGGCTGAGAATGATATCGAAGTGTTTTGTTCACATAGTTTTTGTGGACATGCTTGGTCAAGTTCAGTTTGCAGAGAGAAACTGAAACTGCCCAGAGTCTCCTGGGTGGGCAAATGATGAACTGAACAATTCATGCCCTCTCCTGCTGAAATGAAATCCTGCCATGGTTCCCCTTTCAGACTTGGATCCCATTTTGGGGTTACCACACCCTGGCTGGCTGGAGGGGCTATGCTGCAAGGTCAGTCAGGCTTTAGAGAAACTGTGGTTAGGATGGGAGATCAAAGCTTTCAGCATCCCAAAGTGTATTTAGTTTTTGTGGCAGTAGCAATAACGTAGAGAGGGAAAAGGTTTGAAAGCAATGAGAGAATGATGCAATGATTGTCACTGTTAGCCTGAATGGGGAGAGAGACAGGTAGACTCTGCTTCTTCAAAATTTTTCACATTTATGTGAATACCTTCTCTATTAATATGAAGAGAACTACAATAGCTACATCTGTTCTTCTTTAGAGATGAGGTTTAGCAGTTTAGCACCAGTTTGAAAATCTTAGATTTGTCGAAAATCTTGAGCCATTTTCACATTAGGCTTTTGAGAGAGGCCTAAAAACCTTTGAAAACCGTGAGAACTTTGCATTTCAATAGTTAAGGAAATTAACTTTATATTAGGCCAACCTAAGATCATGTAACAAAATACTTAGCATGAAAATTGTAAAAATTGTATTTTTGCACAATTCCTAATTTTTCCTGAGGTTTTGGTTCCTGGTATTTTGTTTCTAATGTATTGTTTTCCTGCTTTTCAGGTTGTTCCCATGCAAAACCTCAAGTACGGTATCGTGCAATTAGTAATGAGAACTTTGCTTTACCTTGTGCTTTACCGGATAAAGGTGCTACCCACATATTTAACCAGTCACTTCCAAAACAACACGAGACAAAATGGTTTTGGCATCAGAAAGATAAAGAGCCGCTTCAAGCTATTACTGAGAACAGCTCTAACCTTATTCTCAAAGCGAATGTTCTCTGGTTTAATCCAATAGGGATTAGCGCTTCTGGAATCTACATCTGTATGATACGGTATGTAGTGGGGCAAAATGCTAACATTTCTATGCAAGAATAATTAATCATAATAATTAATAATTGGTAATTATACTTTTTGTTTTGTATATTGAATGCTTAACTTTTTTTTTTTTTTTTTCTTCCTGCCACACACAGGGAAAAAATCCCATGCCTCAAAATGATTCTGGAGGTTCAAACAAAGAGTGAGGCAAACTGTACAGATTATGACACGAATACACTGCATCTTCTTGCTGGCAGTGGGAATTCAATAGTTTGCCCGGGGACAAAATGTTACAGCTCTATAAAAAATCCATATGTAAAATGGTACAAGGTGAGATTCGCTGTCTTAAGCCTTCAAGAATGCTCAGTGTAGGCTTTGGGCCTAATTTTTGTTTAGGTGCCATAGATCCCTGAATGTTTTTATTAGACAATGCAGATAGAGATTTACAAACAAAAATTAGAATTTTATATGGCTAAATGTCATCTCTGTAGGTAACAGTTTTGAAGAAGGTGGAAGTTTTTTGGTGTCATGGAAGTTAATCTGATTTTAATTTTTTTCTCATTCTTAAAAAAAAAAAATCCACGCACACCAAATCATTATATGAAATAAAAGGCTAGAAATGCTTTCTCTTCAATTACTT
This sequence comes from Nothocercus julius, assembly GCA_013398735.1. Classification (NCBI taxonomy): domain Eukaryota; kingdom Metazoa; phylum Chordata; class Aves; order Tinamiformes; family Tinamidae; genus Nothocercus; species Nothocercus julius. The sequence goes on along the minus strand of VZSV01000019.1, from coordinate 1,045,330 downwards.
GAAAAAAGTTCTTTACAGAATTAGCATATGCTTGAAATTTAAACTTTAAATTTTCTTTTGAAATTTTAAATTCTGAAAATATCAAATGTACCAAACAAGCAGCTGTTAGAATTCTTTTAAAAATGAAATTTCGATGTGTTTGTTTTTTTTCCAGTACTTTTCTCCAAGATTTTAAATGAAAAACTGTATCAGTGAAATGTACCTACTCACTCTTTTTCACATGACTATTAAAATATTTGCAAGCTAAAATTTATCCTTTATTCTGTTTGTAAGGATTGAGCTATACCATATAAACCTGCATAATATTAGTAAATGAAAATGACTGCAAGTTCCTCAATGGTGCATTTTACTACATGGTTTCATAACTTAAAACTATATGAGAAGTCTTCAGAGAAGGAGACTCCACAACCTCTCTGGGCGACCTGGTCCAATACTCTGTCACCTTTGCAGTGAAGAAATTTTTCCTCAAATTCAGGCGTAACTCCCTGTGCTTCAGTTTGTGCCCGTTGCTCCGTTGCTTCTTGTCCTCTCACTGGGTACCACTGAAAATATTCTCGCCCCATCCTCTTGACCCCATCCCTTAAGGTATTTATACATACTGATAAAATTCCCTCACAGCCTTCTCTTCTTTAGGCTAAAGAGGCCCAGCTCTCCCAGCCTATTTGCAAAAAAAAAAAAAAAAAAAAAAAAAAAAAAAAAAAAACACAAAAAGCCCCCCTACCATCCAATCCATCATTAATCAAAGAAGCAATCCTTTTCTTTGCTCTTTCGTTCTGGAACTTTACATAAGGTTCATAGTTTTACGATTTCTCCTTGTGGACGTGAATGCTAAAAAAATGCTTTAAAAGACAGTGATATTCCAATAGAACTATAGAACCTGATGGTTAATACAGCTGACAAATGTCCTCAGAATCCTAATAGAGCTTTTTTTTTTGGTATCATGGTATCAGTGAGGAGAGCTTGGGTTATCCCTACCACCGTGGCAGTCCCGTCAGAATATCTTAAAAGATAATGTAATTAATATCACAAAAGAAAAACGACATCTAATCTTTGGTATTTTTTTCTTCTTGTTAGGATGGACGTAAAGTAATATTTCAAAAACAAGGATCAAGGCGAAAATTTAACCATAATGAAATCTGCTTGATTCCAACCTATGACAAGGATGCTGGAATGTATGTGTGTGATTACACTCTAGTTGACAACAGTACTGAATGGACAGTGCGAACCATAATTACAGTAGAAGTTATTGGTGAGTAATAAAGTTCAGAATAAAGTATCTTTAATGAAAAGGTTTTTTTTTTCTATTCTTTCCTACACTATTTCTCTCCTTGTTCAGGCTCTTCTGCAAAAGTGACATGCTTTCCTCTCTGGGTACTCTTCCTATTTTGAGGGCTATTTGTGTACACTCTTCAGAAACCCTTTACAGTCTGGGCTCTTTAACAACAGCACAAGACTTATTCCCAGCCTTCTGGAAAGTGGGCCACTCTGCAAGAAGGAGAAGCTTTATAGAGCGAGAGAAAGGCATCAATTAAGGCAAAGTGGTTCTATGATCTACTGGTGAGAGCCCTCCTCTGAGGTAGCTGGTTCCTGCTCTGAAGTGCTTAATGCATTTTATACTAAAAAAGTATTCAGAAGAATACACCAGGATAGGAGCTGGAAAACACATCCCAACATCCTTTCAGAGGTCCATGTGCCTGGTTACAATGTCAGGTGCTAGCTCATCTTGTCTCTAAATGTATTTCTACATTATTTTCTTAATGGGCGTGAAATGTCTCTGCTTTTTTTCTGATCTGACCAAAACTGAGCTAATACACTGTGCCTCTCAGTTCTTGTCCCTCAGTTCACACCATGGTTGAGAAAAAAAACTGAAAAGTGCCATGTACCTCTACACTCTCTGAATTTTGCATACATTTCTGTGTTGTGGCTTGGCTTAGAAAGAAGAGCAGTGTGGCACCATTTCCTGCAGCATAGGTCTTTCTCAGAATTATCTGTGCTGCGGTGTTTAGCCCCTTGAGGCTGGTATCCTTGCAGCGTGGGTAACTGCTTAGATCACAAACCACATTGTAAAACCATATTGTACAAACTGGGCTTGACCTTATCTGTGCCCTTCATTTGAAAAAACATAGTTATTTTAATGCAAGTACTTGTGTGGTTTATTTAAAATGTGGATGAGGTTTGCTATGCTGTATTTATGTTTACTGGGCGTGCAACTGGGCTGGGCGGGGAACCGATATGGGGATTGTGTCCTTCAGTGGTTTTTGTATTTGGATACCTTACTTGTGAATCCTAACTCCTTGTAAGGGCAAGATGGATGTTAATATGTTCAACTCAGCTAAGATGACACAGCCTCGGAGTAACTGCAGTAGCAGGACTTTAAATTATTCAGCCTGCTCTATAAAAGTTACTTGGCAACTAAATTTTGTAGTAAAAACTCCCATGTCTGTGAGCTCTCAGACATCTATGTAACAAGTGAAAATCATCCTCTTGGTCTTAGGCGGCTAAACGCCTTAGGCGTTCTACTTAATATTTGAAAAAAAATCTATCAGATGTTTTCTGTAGTCTTCTGTTTTGATCATTAATGTTATTACTATTAATTGCAGCAAAAAACACTATCTATCCACCAAACTTCTTGTATCCCAATGCTGTGATGATCCTTGAAGCAGAGCTCGGTAAGTTTTGATTCTTTACCTAAAAGCAAAAGGAAATATTTGAAAGGGATATTGGTAGATCATGAGAGCTCATGAGAGATTTTGATTGATTTTGATAAAACAAATCAGCTTTGCTCTCCTGGAATACGAGAATTTTATATAAAATGTAGAGATTTTTTGGTGTATATCTAAGGACATATTAAAGGAAGCATCATACTGTACAGATCCCAGGCTATTAAAAGAAAAAAACATTCTAGTGACTTCTGTGCATTGTTTTTCTGTGTTAATTTGTTCCAGGAGAGCCACTTGAATTGAAATGTATTGTACAGTTTGGGTTTGAAAGAGGTTCTCTGCAGAAGGTAACATGGAAAAGAGACAGCGAAGAAAATACGAATGAGAAATTGGAACAGGAAACAAGGTAAAAAATAAACTTAGTAGTCTTATTACACTGTTAGCGGTTGTAAAAGTCCTTCCACAACAGCTTCGCTTAATATAATATTTCACTAAAACTCAGAAGGCTCTAACCACACACACTTTGTGAACATTCAACTTGCTAACAGGTATGTCCCAGGGCATGTGAGAGGTGCATGCCCTTCACATAAAGAAGAACATCTTAAAGGCAAAATATGTCTGTAAAGTCAAGAATTTGAACTTACTTTCTAACCTGAACTCTTCCTCCTAAAGCAAAGCTCTAGCTCACAGGATGTGTCAGTATGGATGGTGCTTGGCTCCCTGTGCTGGATCAGCTGTTTCCACATGCTCCCTTTATTCATCCTTGTAAGCAATTCACACTAGCTGTCTTAGAAATTATCCATGAGTTGGGAGCAAAGCGGATCCAATAAAATAATACTATGAGCAAATTCTCTCAGACATGGAAACAAGTTTGGGTGTCTCAAAAGTTGAGGTGTATTTACTGAGTTATGTGCGCGTTTACTGAGGCTATTGAGTCAGTCTGGAGACTTACAGCACTGAATATTAGGACTTTTCAAGAAGTCATCCCTACCAGGAATTAAGCAAACCCCTCAGAGAAGTGGCCTGTGGGGGAAAGGCTTCCTGTGAATTTGGGACAGCCCAAATAGTCACTATGTCTCATTTTGTTTCTGTAGTTTCCTGTCTTATTCATTTATGCAGTGTCCAACTTGGACAGGAAATGTGGTGGATCTACAAATAAGTGGGCCTACACTATAAAGCTCTGAGCCATCTTTATGATAAACTTTTTCTGTATGTTGGGGAAAGCAAAAGCTCCCCTGTCCCTGCTAAAATGAAAAGTTTAATGGAAGCTGTGAGTGAGGGGAGGTGATCTCTCTCTCTCTTTCTCTCTCTCTCTCTCACACACACACATGATTCGGTTTTCAAATTCAAACTAACTTCTGGATTTTCCTAACTTTTGAATGCTTAGCTTTGTAATGGTCTTTTAACCAAGTTTTTAGCTTTGTCGGTGGGCACACTTTTTGTCTGTTTATTTTTCCAATACCTACATGAAACTAAGATCCCCAACAGATCTTAAGCGCAGGTTGAATCCCTAGATTTGCTCTCCATGTCCGTATCTGCAACTCTTGTGCTACCAAATTAACAAAGGGCTGTGACTGGCCCATACTGGCCTGCAGTAGCGTGACAGGAGGCACTTTCAGGACTACCCAAATACTGGTTTTCAAAGAGGCAAGCTAAAAGTCAGAAATCTTGGCTGCTCTCTCATGACTGCAGACACAGATCTGTTGCCCAATATCTGTCCCCAGTCCCGGAGTGACTCCTCCTTTCTCCGTCCTTTACACTTCAAATCACGTATTTCTATAAAGAGTCTGTGCTTTCACAGTCTTCTTGTCCAGCTAGTCCCCTCTCACGGCTTCTTTTCAAAGTTGTCCCCATGCATTTTCTCTGGGGCATTTTTTAAATCTTAAAAAAAACCCCCACAAATAGTCTTCAGGTGCCTATATAAAGTGAGGCGAGTTCTTAAATATTTTGCTGAGTTGATGAACTGAGAATCAGCCTTTTAATCTGTTGACCTTTGATGTTGGTATTTTCTTACTATGTAAAAGCAATAGAAGTTCCAGATCAGAATATCACATCTATGTTAAGCTGTGAAACTGAATGTTAAAAAGTTACAAGTTCACTTGTTTTTGTATCTAAAACATTAGCAGAATATGTGAATGAGCAGCAAAAGTGTATTGCAAATATATATTTTTTTCTCTCTTTAGTATTCATCCAAATGGTTTAAAGGGCAGCATACTTCATCATGTTGCTAAACTGAAAGAAGTTACTGAGAGGGACCTCAGAAGCAACTTCACGTGTTTTGCTCAGAATGCTGTGGGGAACTCTACAGCTGTGATCAGGCTCAAAAGGAAACAAGGAGGTAAAACTAGATGAAGCGTTGTCTGGCTATAAAAACACATTTTGCTTTACTCACCGTTTATTTCTTGATTTTTATAGGACATTTCTGTTTGTATCTCGAGTTGTTAGTCTGCATGTTTCTGAGAAGCTACCAAAACTAATATGCATATGGCAGCCCTTCAAGCAAAGACTGAAAACTGAGTTAGTGTAGAAATTAAATTGCCCTCTCAATTCTAACCGTACTTCATTGTAGAGATTCATGAGTGGGGCAGAACAGGAAGTCTGCAGCTGGGTATTGTGTGTGATAGTAAATTGAAGGCATCTTTTTCATCTCAACCAATGCTGAGTGTACCATAGACAATTTGATTTTCTGTGTGCCTTCCATCATAGATTGGCTTTTCATCCTATCAAGCAGATGCCATTCAAATGTTATTCTTGGTGATAGACTGAAACATTATGTTGAGATTTGCCACTAAGTGATGCCGCTAATTCCAGATTTCCCTGGAGTTTGCCAATGGAGCAAGACTGAAGAGAGTGAGCTGGCTTATCCCCTTATCTGAATTGAGCATTTCATCTAAGTGTTAACATTATTTTGGAAACTCAGTTATGATAGACCCTTTTCTTTCCACAGTGTTTCTCTTATATGTGCTATGCAGTGCCATTTCAACTCTATTTGCATTTCTTGTGTGTGTTGGCTTTGTTTACCAACACTGGATTGAAATAGTGCTGATATATCGAAGTTACCTGGTGCAGAACGAAACCATAGAAGGTAAGAAATGTGGTATAATATTACTTTTCTACCGTTTTCTTTTTGGCTTTTTCCTTGTGCATTAATCTAGTGTGTATTAACACCTAATTTAATGGTCATAGTAACCCTGCTCTCCTTGAGATGATACAAAAGCTGTTAAAGCTAGCAAGATATTTCAGTGGATTCAGATGGCAAAATCTCTGGACAGTTTGGTAGAAATATATAAACACCAACTGAAATGTCGCAATTAGTCTTTACAAAATCCCTTATTTACCCACAGAAGATCAGAGTAGGGTGCTGAATTGTGGCAGTCCCTCTATAGAGAACAATAGAGAATTGCCAGTATTTTAACTGCATTGTCATAAAAACAAAACCTGAAGACTAACATCAAATGTCATTGCAGAACCAAATGAAGTACAAAATCTAATGCATTTTTCAGTTTAAGCCATATATTTTCTCAGAAGAGTAGGCAAAGCTGAGAAATAAGATGACATAGAGCACCAACAGAGGAGTATGCTTTTAGGCAATATTCATCTTTCCCTTCTAAAAATTATGTAGCCCATTGTGGTGTTTACAGCAGAGTTATCACCTTTTCTGTTATTTCCTCCCTCTGAGGTAATGTAGCCTCTCACATCAACTAACATGGACCTTTGGGGTAGCAAGCTATGTAAGAATATGGTAGAAATTACAGTCCCTACTTCAAAGAACTAATGATCTAATTTTCTTACATGGGTGTAAAAAAATCTGATATTATGTGCCTTAGGAATTTTTTTAAAAAAATTTTGAATCTTGTTGGAATATGAGATGCATATGTCTCTGTGGCTGCATTTGAGTTTCCATATGTATATTTCATTTATGTGAAAGTGTGAAATAACTGTATATATCTATAAATATATGTGCAATAAGACAATTAACTGCCCTTCTGGAAAGTATTTTTATGAGCCTCATGGCAGCTGGCAAAAGTGATTTGGGAAATCACTCAGAATTTCCCCTCTGTTTGGTAGCAAATTGATGTAAGAACCTCTGGAAAGTCCCCTTGGCACTTACCCCTGTATGTCAGTAAGGCAGAGACAGATCTATACATCGTAGTTCAGAACACTTTTGGGTCCCTCGCATCTTATGTGTGTTCCTGCAGCTCTGTCCCTCTCCCTGAGCCTCGTGTACCACATGCACGAGTTGCCATTTGTAGTATGGGCTCTTGGAGCAGTTAGAACAGCTGTGCCTATCTGGCACAGCTGTGCCTATCTACTTGAAGTATATTCACTAAAATATGTGCTTCCCACAGCAGGACTAAGTCCCTCTAACCTCATGTGGATGCATATCAAATCACAGGATACATGAGAGATCTGGAACAGCTTGATCGCAGAGCAATTGAGCATCAGTTACAACTTGTTATTTGCTGTTTCTTCCTTTCCGTTTTTTCTTCTTTCCCATCCCTCAGCTTGGAAACAGAAAATTACAGTCACATAGGTTGGATCCTCTGATCCAACACCCAGCTCAAAGTCGAGCCATTCTAGACAGGGCTGCTCATGAACTCTTTTAGTCAAGTTTTGCATAGTTCTGATGATAAAGAATTCAAAACCTCCCTAGTAAACCTTTTCCAGTGTTTAACGTCACAGTGAGCACACTTTCCCACTAGAATCTAACGAGAATTTCTCTTATTGCTACTTGTTGCTTATTCTGCTGTTTCAGTGCAGCTCTGAGAAATCTATTTCCATCTTCTCTTACTCCTCTATTAGGTAGTTAAAGACAGCAGTAAGGTTATGCTTTATCCCTTAGTCAGTTCTGATATGCCTGCAAATAATCTTGCTTTCATCCACAAAGTGAAAGAAACAGTGCAAAATCTGTGTCTCTAGCATTTGTAGGTGGCTTATGCCCACTTTGCTCACTTTACTTGATGCAGATGATTTTCCTTGCCAACTCTTTGCGGATTTTATGTGTTTGTATCAAAATTTCCTCAGGGTGGAACTGTCATCCTGTGCAATTCTGGAAGCCAAACCCGTGATGCTTACAGTGAATGTGAATTTTTGCCTTCTGGTGTAACAATAATGTTATAAAGGAAAGTAGTCATATGTTTAGTAGTGGTGGTTGTCTAGTAAGACTGCACTGACCTCTGTGGGCAAAATGAGGAACATCTGGCTTGTTGTGCCAAGGATTTACTCACATTTAAAATCTTATTTTAAAGGAGCTTCAGTTCAGTGTGCAGTTGGACAGTAAAGCTAAATCAGTCTAGTGACTCTCTGCACCGTCTCTAGCTCCTGCACCAATCCAGTGTGCCTGCTCTTGGTGATTCACTGTTTCGGGCTGAGCCTACACGGGCTCAAGTACTCGGCAAGAAAATGAGTAGCTAGCAAAATGAATCAGCTGCCTCTGTTATCACAAAAGCTCCAAAACCAGTGCAAGGAAGTGCTGCAAATGTGTGGCAGAGTGTTAACTTGCATTATCTAATCACATCCTCAGGCTCGAAGCTGTGTTTTCACACCTAGATTTCATTCTGTTGACATGATATCTGCTACCTGTGGTTCTGTATGTAGTTGTTCAGGGCAGGTTGTGCGGTTGTGCATGCAGTTAGTTTTCTGTTTATATTCCCCACATCTCCTGGAATCCATATTGGCTCTTCTAGATCTGGTGGGAAGCTGATAGCTCTGGTGTGTTATCCTAAACAAACATCTTGCTATAGAAATTACAAATTTAACACTGAGGCACGAGCTAATATTCAACCCAACATCACTTATGTGTCTCTGTGCTGGAGATGGCTACATGTTAGGTAAGTGCATCAGTTCCCATTCTGTGGAAGCCTAGTCAATACTAGAGATTTATTAGTCAATGCTAGTCAATTTATTAGAGAGCTTTTCAGCTTATCCTGCTGTAGGAGCCTGCAGTAGGACCCTACGCTGACAGCTGAATTGCTCTCTGGTTTCTGCTGACTGTCCTGACTTATGGAACAATTCCACTGTAGGTGTCTGATGTCATCTGGGTGCCCGAGGGTGTCCTGTTATTCCCATTTAGGGTTTCTGGTAGTTCTTGTGTCATGCTTGGCAACCCCATCAACCTTCGGGCATGTCAAATACACTAGACACCTACATATGGGTAAGAGGATTGAGTTCAGCTTGTCATTTTCCAGGAATCTCTTTCCTTTCTACTCCTTAAATATGGTTCAAATTGTATTTGGCAAATAAATGAAGTTGTCTTTTGACTTGTAGCTCGGAATGGGCCTAACGAAGGACAGCAGAACAAGGGTGTTTCAAAGCTGAGAAAAGCCATAAATGTATTTGGCATCTGCACCTAGCACACTTCTAATGGGACTGAATCTAAATTCTGGAACTGGTCATCACTCAGTCTCTGAGCTGATGTTTGGATCATATCTAAGCTTTGCTACTCCCACCAGTCTCTTTGATCGAAAACATAACAGAAAGTAGCACACATGTTTTACAAACTGGTGTAATAAAATTCACTATCTTTCCAAAGTCGGTTATGTGCTAATGGGTATTTTTGAACCAGTGTTTATGTGAATGAGAAAAAAGATTGAGAATCACTAAATACAGCATAGAATTTAGATGGAAGGGGACAGATCTTCTACTAGTGAGAATTGGCACATATTTGTGAAAATGCAGAAAAATGCCCAACTGAAACTTTCTTTGCAATATGCATAGTTGTCTGCAGCATCTCCATTTACTTTGATGGTATATGTCTACAATATTTTCAAGACAGTGGGGAGTAAGAGGTAGCCTTGGGTAACTGAATGGCTCTGCTTCATGAACCGGTGAAAATATTCAGTTTATTTGCTGCACTCTGTTAAACAGAACACAAAGATACAAGATATAAATGGAAATTATTAATTAAAAGGGAAGCTGAAAGTTTCAGATGTATTTATTAAGGTATACAGTGTTACTTATTTACTTATTTATTTTAGATGGCAAAGAATTTGATGCATTTGTGTCCTATGCAAAACTAGACTGTTCTGAAAGTGAGTCTACTTTAATTAGTGAGGAAGAGTTTGCCCTGGAACTCCTTCCAGACATTCTGGAAAACAAATACGGATACAAGTTATGCCTTCTTGAAAGAGATATTCTTCCAGGAGGAGGTAAGGACCCATGAATGGTAAAAAAAAATCTTTAATGTTCTTTGAAAAGGTTTTTCACTTTCCAAAAAAACTTATGCAGAAGATCTGCAAACGGTGTGTTTTGGCAGACTTCTCATCGTGTTTTTATTTTTATACCTGGCTTCTGCACCGGAGGCACATGTACATTTCATCATGTTCCCTGGGGAGATACGAGGGTGAGATAAAGCTTCTTCTCCAATAAATTGTTTGCAGACAGACTCCATTCCCTGAATGGAAGGCCCTCAGATACTTCAGTAGTTACTTTCTGACTGACTTCAGTCAGTGCTCCGTGCAATAATTGGTACCTTTTGCTGAGCTGGATGGAGACTCATCCAAACATCCCTTGAGACCCTGTCAGAGCAGCAGCTAAGTGTGTTGTGGTTTGAGCTGTGTCCTTCAACTCTTGTGCAGCAAGTTGTAGTCTCCAGGCTGCATGTAAGTGGCAGTGGTATCTCTGACAGAAATGCAGTAGAGATTATGTGATTGCTCTACATGCCTATTTCATTTTTTTAGCTGTTTTTAAATGAACTGGTTTGATAAACAGTCCAATGTCCGACTAACGATGGCTACTTCTTTTCCAGCATACACAGATGACGTCGTAACAGCCATTAGACAAAGTAGGCGAGCAATAATTATTCTGAGTCCTGCCTACGTCAGTGGACCAAGCATCTTTGAGCTGCAGGCAGCAGTAAACTGTGCACTAGAAGACAAGAAAATCAAACTACTTTTAGTAAAATTCCAGGCTTTCCGAGAGCCCGAGACTTTACCTCCAGTAGTGAAGAAGGCTTTGCGGATTTTACCAGTCATTACCTGGAAGTCTTCTATTTCTGCATCTCCAGACAAAAAGTTCTGGAAATATATGCGATATCACATGCCAGTGAAAACTACTAAGATGTTTGGAAATTCCAGCCTCAAGGGCCTTTTCCAAAGATTGCTCGGCCTGGTTTATCAATAACAGAAAGCTGGCAGAGAGATGACAGCAAGCTCAGGAATGGTGACACGATCGTAAAAGATCTTGCTTGCATCAGGGGACTACTAAGGACTGTCACTTTGGTCAGCAATAGGTTTCTCCAAACTAGTGAGATGATCTGCAATATGACAGTACTATAGCCTACAGTAGAACTGAGTGGCACTGTACAAGAACTGTAAATGTGAATTATATTTCATAAATTATTATTTTGTCACTATTATTATTATATTTATTATCTTATTTTGCTGTGACGTTGATACATGTGAAAGTTTTGCTCTTTGCACTGTATTTCTGCTGGAATATCTATTTTTATATTTTTTATAGGAAAAAAGATTAATAAATGGAACTCTAGAGGAAAGTCGCAGTTCAATTTTCCTACACAGTAATTTTCCCACAGTACAGTGGGACACAGATCTAAACTCTAAAAATAAGCTACTCCCTCCTGTAGAAGAATTTAGGAGGAAAACTCTGGGAAGCTGCCTCAGGTTGGTATGCCAAAGTGGTTGAGAGCAGGAGAGGAGGAGACTACTTGTTAATGTAGGCATAAGCTGACACTAAGAGATTCAGCATTGTTTTCTAGCACAACCAGGCCAGTGGGTGTAAAAAGAGTAATTATCAGTAAATTAAATTTACTCACTTCTGATATGGGCAATATGGGCTTTAACAGTGTCTAATCCACCCTACTACATTTGCACACTCTGTTATCCTCACAGTAAACTTTTTTTTTTTTTTTTTTTCTGGAGGAAGGGAAGTGACTGCCTCTCTAAAAACATATTTTGTGAATTGGTAAATGTCTTGTTGGAGAAGGGTAATGTAAAGGGTAATACACATGTCAAATACAAGAGGTACCTGCCTGTCAGTTTTTTGCATAGAATCTGACACAGATCTTCCTCTTTTTATATAAATATCTCTTTTTCTAAAAAATGTGACTAAATTAAACACACATCTTCAAGAGAAATAACGTGTTTTAGGTCTAAATGAGGATGTAATTTGCAGGGTCCTCCGCCAGATGTCCCTCCGGCAAGCCCTGGGGCGTACATTTATTTACACACCACCTAGTTTTTTTACCAAGTGAACAAGTGCCTGTGAGCTGTGCCAACTGTGGTACCTCAGTTGCCAGCGGTGCTAGGGAGGCAGGCGGCAGGGACGACAGGAGGGGCAGGCATGGGGCAGGCTCTTCTGCCCAGCCACGGTGCCGCTGCCTCTGCCGTCCGGTGCTACGCGCTTGGGCTGCTCTTGCTACCTGGGTGCTGCTTGCTGCTGCTTAGTTGTCTTAGACAGCGGCGGAAAAACAGAATGGGAAGAGTGTAGTTAGAAAAGGCCTGATTCTGTGACAGGATGAGGCTGTGATGAGAGCTGATCCGAGTCTGAGGAGCCTTGTGGAACCAACGCCTTCGTTGAAACTCCAGGTCTGGCTGTAAGAGAAGAGCACAGGCAGGTTAGGGTTTTCAGAATGAATTCTAACACGCAAACGAAGCATCCCTGATGAAGAAGCAGCTGGGAGTATGAGCAGCGCGAATCGAGAGGTGTGAGCGTCGCATGCCTTCATGCATCTACCATACGCGACACTGGTAACAGAGGAGAGTCCCAGCCCCAGCTATGGGCTCTCGTGGGCTCCCATGTGCAAGGCTCTCGAACTGGGTGCTCTCGCTGTTGACGCTGGTATGTCCTGCTGCTGCTCTCTATTCAGATGAGACCCGTCTGAGCAGCAGTTTCTTGCCTGACTATGAACCTGACCATGGGGGTGTTGTTGACCCTTCACAAGATGCAAGGCTGCCTGTTTTCACGTTTGATTATGCTTGCGTGCAAATTCCTTGTGAAGTTACTCTGTGGATACTCCTTGCCTCTCTTGCAAAAATAGGTAAGTAGAAAATGGGATCTTGGGTCCTTCTCTCTGGACAAGAAATTAGAAATGTACGATGTAACCAAATATTTTCCAGCTATTTTTGTGGCTGGGATTGTTTTTACAGGTCCTGAAGAGGAAAGAACTGTTGTGTTCTTTGACTTTGACAATGACATATTTTCAACTCTAAATGCTTCTAGCTTATTAAAGTAAATATACTACCTGTAACATTCATGTCTCTTAAGTCATTCATGCTTATGAGTAGCAATGTATCTCCTGTCCCCCTGGTTCTTTTCATCTTTTTCTTTTTTTTTTTCTAACCTTTAAACTTCACAGGACACCAGAGCTTAGAACCTGCCATAGCTGTAGAAATCAATAAAAGATGATTGAGACTTTAACTGCATTTAGTCTGGTGAGAAGTATTCTTCTGTTGTGTGAATAGCAGGAAACAGTTCCTTATGAGTCTTTATTTTAAATGTTTGTTTTTCGAGGTTTCTCTGATAGACTAATAGGGTGTAGGTCATCAGAGAACTAGGGCAAATGCTATTTGCATCTTGCTTCTATTGTAGTTCGGTATATGTATCTGAACGAAGAAAGACAAACTTGCATAGAAGAAGGCTCTGCAATTAACACAGCAGATATAGCTCATTATCTGTCCTGTATCTTTATGGCTACGCTCAAACTGTTTTTGCCATTTAGAACGGATGCAGCAAAAATATTTAACTGCAGGAGTAGATAACAATGTCAGGAGCTCTGTACAAGTGTTTTTCCTGCCATGTGATTTTCAAACATTGCTATAGAATAGTCTAGTATGTTTGGCATTATTTTCTGGAGGTAGTCTGAAGATACTGTCAATTTTTCCTGTTGTAGTCAAACAACTGTCAAAGACCATTACTGCTCATCATGATTTGGCAGTTTCTTAGTAGTTATTTGCCCAAATCCAACTTCTATGAACAGAGGTCTTTACTACTAAAACAATTACCAAAATTGTCATGAATGCAACTTTGTTGTTATCCCATCAGAGTGCGTTAACAGTCAGCATATTGACCAATTTCTTTATGCATCTTCTATAAAAGCACAAGACTTGCCATCTGGCTAATCTTCTCTATCATCTGTTTTTGAGCAAGAAATAGATCTTTCAGAAGAGGAACTTTGTGATCCAGCAGGATCTGTTCTAGAAGTCTAGAAGGACTTGTTCTTTTGCTGGGAATTTTCCAACAAAATTACTGTTAAAAAGTGTAGTGGTGTTGAATTCCAGGCTACTTTGGAAAATTAGCTGGTGTGAATAAATGTCCTAGGGAAGATTACCAAATTAAAAAAAAAAAAAAATATCAGTATGGCATTCATAAATGACGCTCCTTTTGGATTTTAAGATTTTGGGGAATGAAACACTTCTGAGATGTTGAAAGCCTTTATGGGATGGAAACATAATCCCATCATTCTGTAAATCTGGCAGAAGATTTGAAAGATTTTTTATTATTATTATTAAAAAAGGAGATTAATAAACCTGTGACTATTTATTTTTTTATTTATTTTCTGTTAAAAGCAATTAAGTTTGCAAAGAAGTCATTTTAAAATTCATAAAAATCATTTCCCCTTTCCTTTAATTTGAACACTGCAGTTTGAAAGTCACAGAAATGCAGTTGTGTTATTAACAACTCAACTTTTCACCTAGCTTCACCTAGCTTCGGCTATGAAGACGCAGTTAATGGATTTCCATTTTTTTTTTAGGTTGCCTCATTCTCATTCTTTTAAATTTAGAGTAACTTTTACATTTGTATATATGAGGCAGCCCTCACTCACAGTATGTTTATACAGTACGTGGTACAGTGACCAGACGAACCATAGTTAGACATTACCACAGTAGCAGTGTCGAAGGAGAATTGTATGAATGCCCTTGCAGTAGTAACACATCAAAGTAGGCGGGAAGGTATTATTTTATGATAAGTGCAGCCTTTTTTTTCTTGGCAGTTATTCAGCAAGGAATTATTTCTTGTGGAGAACATTTTCAAAATGTCCAAGGGCAGATGTTTAACTCTTTCTAGAAATGGAGTCCAGATTCAGAAACCTAGAAAAGAGATTCTTGGCCAAATTCTTCCCCTGATGTAGCAGTGCAAATGCAGAGATTATTCATTTTGAAGGATATAGTACTGTTTTTGTATTTACACTAGTAATTCTAAGAGCAGAACCTGCCTGAAGACGAAATATTCAGTGATAGTCAAAACATCCGTGTGGATGTCAGGTTTATTTAAACTTGAATAACATCCCAATTTTTTATTCAAGGTTTCCACCTCTATCACCGATTACCAAGACTCATGCCTGAAAGTTGTGTCCTGATTGTCATTGGAGCACTGGTTGGAGCGATCATTTTTGGCACTGATCACAAATCCCCACCAGTGATGAACACGAGTATTTACTTCCTGTATCTCCTTCCACCTATTGTTCTGGAGGAGGGGTATTTCATGCCAACTCGGCCATTTTTTGAAAACTTTGCATCCATCTTATGGTGGGCCGTGCTGGGCTCTCTCCTGAACTGCTTTGGGATCGGCCTCTCCCTCTATGGAATCTGCCAGATAGAAGCCTTTGGCCTGACCGACCTGAACCTGCTGCAGAACCTACTCTTTGGCAGCATGATTTCAGCTGTTGATCCTGTGGCAGCTCTGGAAGTTTTTGAAGAGGCCTCAGTTAATGAGCAGCTTTACATGATGATTTTTGGAGAGTCGTTGCTAAATGATGGCATAACTGTGGTGAGTTTGTTTCCACTTCTCATTTTCTTCTTTCTGGGCTGTTGCGCCTCGAAAGATGTTTTGGTGTAGGGCAAGAGTAGTTCTGTGATCCCAGACGTCTTCTTGTACGGATACACCCTTGGCCACCCACACATGATTTCAGATATGTAAAAACTACATCCTATATTTCATATCCTCTTTCAGAAGCAAACGGACATTGTGGTTCTGGAAAAGGAAAGCTGATCAATGTTCACCTTTCTCAAGAGTATAGAAACTGCTTCTGGAGCAAGAGATAAATTTTTTTTTTTCTTTTTGAAATATGAAAGGAGATATTTTAAAAAGCTCCTTTTGCTTTCCTTTTCTGCTTTCCCTTTTGCCTTTCCTTTCCTTTTTTTCTACTATTAGCTCTTCTAAAATTTGGAGCAACCTGGGATTCTAGCTTTAGGCCACAGAGGACAAAAACATCTAGAACATGTACCTTTTCCAAGTATGAAATTTCAAGCAGGGAATTCACTGCATGGGAACCAACAGAAACATTAATGTGCTGAAAGGTAACTGCAGGTTAAGGAGTTTTGCTAGATAAGATCTTTATAGAATTTAAACACAGGAATCTGAAACACATTTAAAAAAATATTCAGATACTGTTAAATAGGAAGCCAAATACAACTTGGACTTCTTGCTAAAATCTGTGTACAGTTCATTGCTGAAAGGCTTCGTGGGAGTAGTGCAGTTTACAAGGAATGTGAAAAGGAAAAGGAAAGAGAAAAAGAATTTCTTGTGGCTACAGCCTGTTGATCATAAATCCTGGATCTTGTTGAATTAGTGATGTAGAGCTGGTTCAGAATTAATGGTCCATTATTACTTGTGTTTGTACACACTGCTTATATGTTATAGTTGTTACAAAAAGCAAAACGCACCTATCACTGCCACTTGTTTTTTTGGTTCTTTTAAGTGCAGATTTTAGAAAGTAACACCCATTCCTCACCCTGGGAGGGGTGATTCAGTCCGTCCACTTCCATCTATGTTTTAACTGGCTCTCTACCCTGTCTACCATTGGTTCTCGGCTCTGTATGTGATGTGGGTTCAACTCATGATGGCATTTACCTGAGCTTTCAGTCAGGATTCTGCCACAATGTGAATTTGTAGGGATTGGAAACCTTTAAAAGTAGTGGTATTTAGGCATTGCTTAGAGGTATCAAATGTGTTAGCAAGAGAAAGGAAAGGGCTGTGCACTGTGCACGGCTGTGAGCTGCCTTCGCCCCACGCGCCTCCGCTCCGTGGCTCTGCTCACAGCAGCTGTATTGCCAGTGGTTTACTGGCTGCTGCTCACACACCTCTGCATCTCTCACCTCTCATCCTTTGCCTGGGCTTTCAAGTTTCCAAATCCTCTACCTGTCTCTCTCTCTCTTGTGTTTGAGAAGGCTGAAATGTTTCTCACTTGGGTGGAGACAATTAGGTGTTTTCTTTTCCTCTCTGATACCTTCACTTGTTGTTCTTTTGAAGTTCTTAAAGCTGTTTACCTCAGATGTCTTATCATTTCTGCCCCGGTTTCTCTCTTAACAGCTTACTTTGAATTAAATCCAGTGCAGATGCCATTCAGATCTGAAGACACAGAAGTTTTGTGGAGGAGCATGTTTTTACTGTAAAGCTTCTCAGGCCTCTGAAGTTCTGCTTCTGCCCATAACCAGGGCAGCCTGTCTTGACACAAGCTGCACACCGGGAGGCATCAGCAAACAAAATATTTCCCCTGACTACTTCACCTATGAGGCTTCATTTTAGAAGTGCTCTAGGTTTTAGAAACCTAGTATATCATGCTATACTCAAAATGAAGTGGCAGTGACCACTTTCTGACATGGTGTCATTTACCTCTCTGGTGCCTCTTTGGAGAGCTTTGGCCACCAAGAAGCAGGGATGTCAAGGGAGAAGGATGGGGATTTCTCTACATCTGCTGTGGAAGCTGCTTAGAATAAAATAAAATTCATGAAGTGAGAAAGAAGAAAAAATTATCACGGCCATCTACATAGGTGGTCAAGGTATTTGCTTGAAAATCCTAGTTTCTTAGTGACATTTGCAGAGTGGTTAAGGGAGGCCTATTACCAAAGCATCTCTTCTCTCTGAGCAAACCTCAGCATTTTAAGCTGCTCCAGGTTCTCCTACCATTTAAAGAATTTTAATAATCCACTTACTGATAGAAATACTACAAACAGCATTTACATTCCACCTTATTTGTATGGTGACCAGTCCACGATGTCATAAAAAACAGTTTATTCGCACAAAGGAGATCACAAATAGGGAAATTCTGTTATTATATATTTTAGGATCCATAAAAAAAATGAAACAAAACAAACACACAAAAATACTTACTAAGTCACTTACTTACTAAGTGTACTAAGTGGTGACAATTTGCCTTCTCAAAACTCAGCACTGTTCAACACCTTGGTCCCAGATAGAAAGATACCTAAGACTTAGCCAGAATTTATAGTCAGCAAGAAGGGGAGAACATAAAGATAGAGCAGACATTGTAATTAAACACTTTAGTAAATACAATAGGGTTTATTTTCAATTGAGACATGAGTCTTGTTTTTCTTTTCTGCCACTGAAAGCATAAGTTCATACACAGTCATCAGGAAAAGCGGCTCTATTTTTTTAGAACGCTCTCACCTGGAATATTTTGTTGTGCTTTGTCTGTTCCCAGAAATACTAGCAATGAGCCTCCTGGAAAACAGACTTTGTGACAGCCCAAGGTTATATGTTCCCAGCAGCAATTTAAGATTAGATAATAGTTGAGGTATGATTATTGTCCTAATGAGCTTGACTCTTCTACCTGCAAATATCTGCTTTAAGCTTCTTAATAGCTTTCTTAAATTAACTATATGAAGAAGAAAGACTAAAGGAACTCAGATGAGACAAGTAGTTTGGATCTGTTTTGTATCAGATGGCTTTTGGAACTAATGCTTTGGGGTAATAGCTGTGGAGAACTGGTGATGTTAGATGTTTCAAATATTCCCTAGAAAACTGAAAGCAACCTACCTGTGTAAATGTTCCCTGCAAACAAACCTGGCAGGATTTAATGGTAACCAACTGTCAGCAGCCTCTGAGACCTTTTTATTATTACTCAATTCATTCTTGTGGATGCCGTCTAACAGCTTTTAAAAGATAGATGAAAGTGCAAAATGCTGAAGAATTTTCATCATTAATTTCTGCAGAAGAAAAATAATTAGTAAGTATGATAAACCTGTCTGAGCTAAACTTAGTGAAATTATCTCTATAGACTGAGCTATATAATGTAGTAAATTCAATCTCTCCAATTATCTGACAGTGTTTTCTTTCGCATTTCAAGCTTTCGGGTCAAAACATGTGTTAGAAGAGTTTTTAAGCCCTTTAGGGCCCAAGGAGAGCTTTTAGTGCCTGCTGTGAGACTGACAGCACTGACACAGAGTTACTGCAAAGATTAAGTGACACTCCCCTCTCTGACACTGCTGCTACACTAATAGAAAATTTGTAGGGAGCAGGATGGGCTGGGGAACGGTCAGTTTACTCATGTCCCTGGGGGCAGCCCTAAAAGAGAATGCTAAAAATGAAGAGGTTTAGGACCAGAGCAAGGCCTTTTTCAGACAGGCTCAGAAAGTATCATTTGGGTATTTCTAGCTGTGAAAATCTTTGTGACAGTCACCTGCTTTTTTTTTTTTTTTTTTTTTCCCAATAATCAATCAGCATAAGCAATAACTACTAAGGTAACTCATTAAAACTTTGATTAAAGGCCTACTATTTCCAACACCAATAATAGAACAGTAATGATTATATCTATCTAGAGGCAACATGCTACTGGGATTGCAAGCTCCTGTCCCCTCTGCTCGGCTCTCTTTCTTCTCCATTGCTCTTGTGAAGTTCTTCATGATTTTCGTGCATCAAGTATTACTGAAAAAAACATTTGATGTTTGAGAGTCTATACAATGAAGTGTGTCTAGTCTACAGATCATGATAGACTGACTAAATGGGAGTTAGGACAAAGCTGTGATTCTTAGTCACTACCCTGCATTGACTCATCTAGAGACAAAAAGAAAACGTGAGGCAGAGCCTGGGTTTGTCAGGGTACATAGCTGCTGCTGCAAAGGTCAAGAATGAAGTTTGTCTTCAAAGAAAAAAAAACAAAGGAGCATGAATACTTACCTGTTATGTTAAACAAACCATCTAGGCATATTTCCTTCAATTGCTTTTGGTCCCTCAGCATTTACTTATTTTACATAGTCATCTACTATACTTTTCTTGCTAGATGCAGGATAACTGATAGACCCCTGGGACTTGTTAAGAGCCAGATGAGGTTTCAACTGTTACTTTGCTGAGCTGTTGAAAAGACATCTGGCTATACATATAAAAAGCATGCAAGTCTGCCAGATATGGAAAGATATCTGATTGCTGTCTCATTGTTTTCATATATAGGTGTTATACAACATCTTCATCGCCTTCACCCAGATGCACAGATATGAAGAGATCGAATCCATCGATATTCTTGCTGGCTTTGCTCGCTTCTTTGTGGTTGGTCTTGGTGGTGTGCTCTTTGGCATTGTTTTTGGATTTGTTTCAGCATTCATGACTCGATTCACTCACAACATTTCTGCTATCGAACCCCTGCTAGTCTTCATGTTCAGCTATCTATCATACCTGTCTGCTGAAATCCTTTACATCTCAGGCATTTTGGCGTAAGTATGAGTTTGCAGATACCCTTACGAAGGAAGGGGCTTTCTTTCAAGGAGGTTTTTTTTTCTTGAGATTGATATAATATAAACATTTTCAACATGTGGCCTGCCAACCTGCAGTGAACTAGGAGCTGTGTAAAGTGCAGTGATAACTAGGACAAGGAAGCCCATAGCTAGTATGGGACTCTAAATATACTGCAGAGGTGTGGATATCTGATCTGAAAAATATTTAGGTGTTTTCTGGTTGGAAAAAATATTGCAAGCTGTTGGTAAGATAACTAGTGCTGCCACCATCTGGGGCATCTTTGGGCCTACACCTGCAGTTTGCTTCGTCTGGTAGCATTTTTTTAAGAAGAGAATGATTTGATAACAGACCAATGTATCTGTATTCATTTCTATGCATCATCATCATCATCATCAAGTTACAAGGGGGAAGAAAGAATGCTCATATGAAAAAAGTAAAGAAAGTCTGAGTTCTTGCTTCTGTATAGAGTTGTGAACATCAGTGAACATGATATAGTACAATCACATTAAATTTGAACAGCATCCCTGGAATTGAAACAGGGCAAAAGTAGACAAGAAACACCAAGCATCTACATACACACAGTGTATATGTGCACATGTATGTGTGCATATATTCATATATGTGGATACTGAAGTTCATGTCTTTGATGTGTTAGAGGTAACTTACTACTGTAATGCGAAGGACTGTGTTCCTAATGTGCTGTGACTGCATGTGTGCCCAGTGCAAAGGAAAGATTGTCAGGTTGATCAGAGTATGTGAGGATGAGTAAGAGGGCATTTTGGAAAGGAAAGAGGACAGATGTAGGAAAAAAGTTGGAGGACAAAGGAATGGGAGTAACAGTGAGTGAAGTTATAAGGAAATGGCTGATGGGGGAATCTGAAAGACCCTATGCCGAACAGCAACTCAGATTAGTAAAGAGATGGATTGGTGGCAGCAACCTTTACTCTCAGCTTATTCACTGATGGGCAGCAGGGAATTTCGGGCCCTGGTCCCCCTGAAGGATCAAGGATTATTTCTAGGGTGGAGGACAAACAGATTTAATCTAACGATGGGTGAATTCTGTAATAATTTGACTAACCCAGTTAGGAAGTTATGTTGGAAATAGGTTTCTATGAGCTAATGATTAGACAGAGGACTCAAATCTTGGACTATTTTTTGCAAGTCCTACACACTTGCTTTGATTGAGGTGGCTAGTGGCATTAGTTGATCCAGGTGAGACTTAACTATATTTTGGAGACTTACTATATAGTGAGCACTTATACCATAGGAACAGTGAAAACTGTAAGGCTCATAGGGACATGCACTGCTCACAACATTGCTTCCCTGCCTATATAATATTTATTCACTTCATTTCTTTTGTTTCCTATTTTTATTAGAATAGTGAAATTATTAGTAGTAAGAGAAAGTTAATACAATAGAGATTTATTATTCTTCTATGCTTCATTAAGGAAATTATTGCTTGTTTTAGGGATGGAACCTTTTGTCACCCTCTTGAATTATTGAGGAATTCATTCATTTTTCACTTGGATCATGAAACTCTATTATGCATATGTCTCTGAAAGTCAACAGTATTAAACATTAATGCCTAATAGCCTTGTCTTAGAATGTCCTTGGACCTGCTAAATGTCTCAGTTCCAAAGGCATGCCCATGAGATTGCTTCAGTGGAAATGAAATGAGTAGAAACTAGATGAAGGATTCCTTAATGAGCAGTCAGTATTCTCCGAATTCCCAAGTTCAGAAAAATGTCACCACACAGAAGCCCCCAAAGACTAAGGAAATATCAACAGGAGCTAGTTAGCTGGATGGTGGAATTTGTTCCTAGCATATGGAACTGAATCTGTCTGCTCATCTACAGCTGTGAAAAATGAAGGGGAGAAGAGGAATACTTAGGTGTTCAATGGCCAATTTAACTGGAAACACAGGAAAGAGAGGTAAAATCTTGACATTGATGGGGGAACGTGCCACCACATGACATATTTTACTGTCTTTGGTGGGATTGCTTGAAGAGCAAGGTAGTGCTCATTGCGTACGGTACCAGGAGCTGTGCTGGGTTGTTGCTGATACCTTTGAACATATTTTAGCCTTGATAGAAGAGCAAATTGATGGAAAATATTCCTTTGGTTTCTTGGGTGCATTGTTCATATCCTGGATATCTGAGAGGGAGGAAAGACAGACTCTAGGATGACTGCATTTCCCCTGCCATGCAGAAATGAGCCACAGTGGGTGGAGAAGGACTGAGGCTTAACCTCCAGGTGTTGATGTGCCAGCCAGCTGGCAGGGCACAGCAAGGAGTTTTGGGCCCAGTGCTGAACTAGTACCATCCTCTTCTACCACCAGGTCAAAGGAAAAGATAACCGAGTGACAGATTATGCCCCTTTAACTGATCTGCCCACCCACAGGCTGGTACAGAATTGACTGCTCTTTGTTTGACATTCAAATATTTGGTTCCTTGTGCATTACGCCCTCAGAATAAAATGTACTTTGAACTAGAATGTGATACTCTCACTTCCCCTTGGAGAAGGCTGGCTAATTTGTTTCCTTTTTCCTGCATGCAAAATGGATTTGAAAGCTCAATTAAGGTACATCTTTTATCCAGGGTCATATAACTGACATTACTTAAGAAGTAAAATGCTGCTTTGTATTAGGAAAGGCACTAAACGCTGGTGGCAGAGAGTGGGAAGTGCAGACGATGAGACCTAAAGCTCTTCTTAAATCCAAGGACAAACAGATGGTTGTTGCTGATCTCTGATGTTTTGCCTGATACAGGATGACAGCATGTGCAGTGACTATGAAAAAATATGTGGAGGAAAATGTTTCCCAGAATTCCTATACAACAATAAAATATTTCATGAAGATGCTAAGTAGTGTCAGTGAGACACTGATTTTCATGTTCATGGGAGTGTCGACAGTTGGGAAGAACCACGAGTGGAACTGGGCCTTCATTTGCTTCACTCTGCTTTTCTGCCTCGTTTGGCGGACACTGAGTAAGTCAGCTTTTGCGGGCAAGCTGTTCTACATCTCTGAGAGAAAGGTTTCAGTGCAGAAGTATGATAGAAAAGTCTGTCCAGACTGGCATAACCGGTTTAATAATGAGTTTGCTAGGCGTGTGTTGCTGACAAATTCATTTCACAAATCTACGCTTGCAGGAGAAGGAGGGGAAATACCCCAAACAAATGCCATTCTGCAAGCACTTATTGTATGATTAGGAGAGAATGGACTATTTTAAACAAAATTAAAATATTTCCGTGTTATGCCTATGTAGATGCTGACATCTTAGCTAATGATCCTCTTGGGTAAGTGGGCTTCATGATAATTTTATAACACACTGTAATTAACTTACTAATTAATGTACATCAGCACACTTCTGGTACAATGGCACTAAAGGCCTGTGGATCAGGAATGCCTGAGGCTTTGAAAAAGAGGGAAAATGTATGTGCATACTAACAGATGAGTTAATTTGGGACTCTATTTCCCTCCTTATGCCACAGCCCAGGCCAACCACACCATGTAGATGTTCCTCACAAGTCAATTTGCACAGTCTCTGAAGTGTTAAACTACTAGAAAATATTGCCTGTCTGAAGTTGTTCTGTTTCTGCACGCTATCCCTCTCAATTCCTGCAAAGGTCTCCTGCTCCCTAATTTGTCCAACTGGGATTCCTCTAGCATGGGCAGCCCTGAGCAACCTGAACTGATTAAAGCTGTTTTGAGTTGGAGATTGGACTAGATGATCTCCAAAGGTTTTCTACTCGGAACTAACATTTGGGACCAGCTAAGCACTGGCATCCAACAGCTGAGAGAAAGATGCTCTTTCTTAAATCGCTTCTCAGGTGGCTCATCCTTCTGTCAAACAGTAACGGAGCAGGAGGAAGATGCTGGTTTGTTCCTCAAAGCACAGAGAAGTTTCAAGACCTTTAAATTTCAAAGGTATGGGAGCCCTGGAGGAAGGCATTTAGCCACAGGAACAAGAGGAAAGGGGAGGAACATGTTACCCAGAGAGGTTGTTGACCTTCTTGGTCAACCTTCAATCCTTGGAGACATTTAAAAGCCATCTGGACAGGCATCCTGGGCAATAAGTTCTATATGACTCTGCAGGAGGAAGCAGGATGCACTGGGTGATCTCCAGAGGTCCCTTCTCTCTACAACCGTTCTGTGGTTCTGCAGAGCCTGCGAGGGTTCAAGCACATGTGTCTTGTTATGCAGAGGTGACACAAGTACTCATCAGTGTAAGTGATTCTGGTGGATTCACAGCAAGAAGGAAATACTTTACTTGTTCATATTGGGTCAAGCAATCAGCTTTTTAAAGGCTTAGTTTTGGAGGCCGTTTTGAGATAATCTTGTAATAAAGACAGAAAAGGTGCTTTCTTGATACCAAAATCACTCTGCTGCCACGTCTGCCCCTCTCTCCAACACCAAGAGGAGAGCTAGAGCTTTCGAGAGGAAGACCAAAATATTCTACCCTAAATTCATTTTGATTTTTTTTTTGCATCATTTTGTCTGAAACTTGAATAAGTAAAGAGGTTTTCCTTGAGGATGATGCCCCCTTTATTGAGTTTCAGCCTGAGTAGGTACCATCTAATATAAGTAACAAAAAATGGTCTTATATAAAGCAGCACCCAGCAACCTAAATAATTAGATATTGCTACTGGCCTTACCTACAACAATCCACAGAGCTTATCAATGACTAATAAGTGGAATAATGCCAGTGATTAACAGAATTTGTCAGCATTTTTATCAGTACTGTAACAGTTTCCATACACACATCTCATGGAAGGCAAAGACAAGAAGAGAAAATGAAGCAACACGCTGAATGTACCTATAAAGGAAAGTTACAGTCTTTACATATCTACAAGGTGCTTCATTAATTTGAACATTTCACTAAAAGAAAAATTGAAGCAAAGAACTGGTGACCTTAAGAGAGAATAAACCAGAATAAAAGCTTTTACTCTTTGCTCAGTGAACCTATCCACAGGACTTGCTGGTGAAGCGCTGTTCAAACACTTTGGGCAGATATTGTGCAGAAAGCAGGAAACATTGCAAGGGAAGGCACAGGCAAAACCCTCATCTAGTGGTTTATCTTGTCTCCAGAACAACTCTGAGAAGAACTGTGTGACATAAATACAGATAAAAAGTATATTCGTCTAATCTCACTTCTAAACTATGGAAGTGAATTTAAGACATAAAGCAGTTTCGAAGACAGGTTTTTTTTTTTCCCAGAACATTTCTCACAGTTCCTTTAGCTGGTCAAAAAGCAGGTACAAATGCCCCAAACTGAATAGAAAGTCCTGTCAACAGTTTCCTGAGCCAAGATGGTATGTTGCTTTAAGCATTTTTCTTTTCTGACTGCTTAATAACAGTTTGTTTGGTTGTTTTTTTCCTACCTAGGTGTATTTGCTCTCTTCTACATCAGTAACAAATTCCGAACATATCCTTTTACCTTCAAAGACCAGCTCATTATTTCCTACAGTGGCCTTCGAGGAGCCAGTAGCTTCTCTCTCGCATTCTTGCTTCCAGTGCATCTCTTCCCTAGAAAAAACTTGTTCATTACTTCTACTCTGGTAGTTACATACTTTACTGTGTTCCTCCAGGTGAGTGGGTTTCTTAGTGAGTTGTTTGTGTATAACAGAATTGACTGAAAGCTTTATAGTGCAGATTGCAATGAAATTTACTCTTAAATTGGGACAAACTACTATGGACAGATTTAGTGAGATATTTATGGCCAGATTTAGCACTACACTATATAATTACCTTTTGAATGTTTTTTAGGTGTCATTGAATAACTTTCCAGAAGAAATGTTGAAAACCCAAGTCTTCTAAAATGTTCAGGGAAAAGGGTCTACTGTTTCCAAAAACTTTTCTTTTCACTGCACATGCACTTCGTAATGTATTCAAAATAAGGGGCATTTTAACTTTACATTTCAGCACAAGCAGAGTTATTCCTTATTAGTCTTGCTTATAAAACTGAACAGAAGACAGTAATTCTCTCTTCGGTAGGATTTGAACTTTTGACATTTATCTTCATTTATCTTGGGACCAGACTGAAAAAGTTTCAAAACCTTAGTAAAAGAATATTAAAGAAAACAAGTTAGATGTGTAACAAAAGAAGTCTAGTGTAACTTCGTGTGCTCTGGGTTATTTTACTTGGTTTACAGTGCTGTACCAGGAAGAATTGAATTATGTGGACAACTTGCATGACATTTTCTCTATTTTACTCTACAAATATCTCAGATACTTGAGCGTGATGATGGGACAATGTGCCATTGTGGTTAAGCGCTCAGATCTCACCTAGAATGTTTCAGATTAACATTTTTCTTTCAGTTTCCCCCTTTTAAATTCTAGATCCCATACTAACACAACAGAGAATAGGGAGCATATGAAAATGTCTTCAAAATAATAATAAAAAGTTTCATTCAGAAAATGTTGAAGTAAGAAGTTTCAAGACTGTAAGAACCCTAAAATAAAGTTTTCTTTTTAATGAGTGCTGTTTTGATGGAAGTTGTGAATAGGTTAGTTCCTTTACATATGTAAAACTTTGATAAATCTAACTTTGAGTAGAAAAACTGATGCATACTTTTTTAAAAAAGTTTTTGATTTTTAATTCTTTTCTGTAGCTCTCTCTACAGATAACAGGATAACAGGTCACTCTTCAAGACACAACATTTCTGATTGACTAAAAGAAAAATCTTTGATTTTTTGTCCTTTTTTTTTTCTGCTTTTTCTAAAGGATAATTAACATTTCAACTCATTGTTCCAAATGTAGGGAATCACAATTGGTCCACTGGTCAGATATCTAGATGTTAGAAAGACCAACAAAAAGGAGTCCATCAATGAAGAAATTCATGTGCGAGTAAGTTTTTGAAAAGAAAGGAGACAGGAGTGTGAGTAAGTTTTTGAAAAGAAAAAAAAAAAAGAGGAGAAAAGGTGTCAATTCCAACATAGCTGGAAAGAGAGAGATTCAGTAGCACTGGCATGGGTGGATTTGGACAATTAATGTTTTTAAGACTATTTGGAGGAAATTCTCCAAGGCATAATATTCTAAAATGTGATTTCTCTTTTGTGTTCATAGAAATTGCCATATTGTGATAGTGTACTGTAATTGTTGTGACATAGCAGAGCTTGATGAGGGATGGTGGTAATATATTTTCAAAGCTACAGAATAGACCATTTTCCAAAGACTGAATGATGCAACACAAATAAGGTATTAGATCCTAGCCCTTACATGTGGATACTTGTGACCATGGCAACACAGATATATAAAAGCAGGCTTTACAGAATACATCCATCCTCCTTCCCAGCTATATTTCCATTTCCATATATCCCAGCTTCCATTGTTGCCATCCTGTCTGGTTCTTGCCACACTGAAACTTGAAAAGTTTTATATCAGTCATTATAATCAAAGTGATGTGAACCATTGGTCTGCAAATTTGGTTTCACGTTCTTCTGAGAAATTATCTTTCTCAAACATTTGCTTTAATTTTTCAGATTACCAGTATGTAAAATATTAGTTGACAGAATAACTGTCAAACGGACTTAACAAAACTCTAAAAAATATACACATATGGTTTCATTCTCATTATAGGAAACACATTTGAACAGAAACATTGTACCTTAAAATTAAGGAAATGCAGAGACATGAGAAAAATCAGTGCATCTCAACTTGTTTGAACCTGATGTGAAATTAATTCTTACTGTTTAAATCTTTACAGATAATTTTAAAAGGAATTCATGTTTAACAACATCATATATAACCATAAGTGTGTAACAACTGTCTGTTTTCAAACGGTTTCAATAACTCTGGAAACACACAAGAGAGAACTGAAAATTCTGGTAGTTATCAGCGATAAACTGACCAGGCTCATGACAGTTTTCAGAATCCTTGGGGCACCTGGAGGTCAAGGCAAGGATGAGAAAGTGAGGCTTCTGGTCATGTGTCCCTCCCCTGTCAGGAAGGTGACACATGGGGGGAGGAAATTTGCCTGACAGAAACAATAATTTAATTTTTGTTTTCCGTAGACAGAACACCAAGCACAGAGTATCATCTGTATCATCTTCCATTGGACACAGTCCTTTCCTTGGGCCTATTTTTTTAGCTGGGATGCGGTGAGGTGATAGCAGACTGACAGGCTTGCCACCTTGTTCAAAATATTGCCACTGCAGTCGAACACAGGAGATGCCACAGCAGGATGTTTCTTGAGTTTTTAGAGAACTGTAAATGTTTTCAGCATTAGCTCCCTCACCACCTCTTTTAGAAATCTCAAAGTCCTGTTAACAGTTGCTTATCTGTGATGGCCACAATAATGGCCACTTAAAATCTTTCTATGTTTGTTTCTCTAGCTGATGGATCACTTGAAGGCTGGTATTGAAGACATATGTGGACACTGGAGTCACTATCAACTGAGAGATAAGTAAGCATCTCTTATTGCAGCCTACTATAATAAAATAACATATCTATGATATAAAATGCAATAGGTAAATACATCAGGAAATACATCTTGTGACCCATAAGGCTAACATAGCATGAAGTACTGGGGAGGTTTCTTATCTGTTTTTAGAAAGAGAAATCCTGAGTAAACGTTATCTCTTGGGAGTGCAGTGCCCATATATTGTTTGCTAAGTCGCTTCCACTCAAACAAGGAGAAAGTAGGCCTTCTGAAAGAAAAACATAACACATATATGCATGGACAGGCATGGAAACAGCCTATAAACATAGACTTAACAAAGATCTTAAACTGGCAATGCTCCTTTAGGTTTGGATTTAGAATGGAAGAAAAAAGGAAGAAAAGTGTGCTACATTTCCCTTTGTTGTAAGTGGCCACGGCAAAAATGATCCTCTGTTGGTAAATACAGGTTAAATAGTACTTAGTCATTTGTCCTTAAAAGTCTTGCATTCAGTCATAGTTAAAATATTACTGAAGTGAATGGCTGAATTTAAATATCCATTAGCATATGCAGATACTAACTTTAATATGATGGGGAAGGAGCTGTTGGATAAACTTAATGAAAAAAAGAGCGTATGTATAATGTGGAAGAAGTGCCAGGCCACATGGGAAGAACATAGGAACATTGTCAGCGAATGCAGGGATGCAACGAGGAAGGCCAAGGCCTGTTTGGAATTAGAATTAGCTAGGGATGTCAGGGACAAGAGAACAGGCTTCTATAAATACATCAGCAGCAAGAGGAAGACTAGGGAGAATGTGAGTCCACTGCTGAATGGGGAGGGTGCCTTGGTGGCAGAGGATACAGAGAAGGCAGAGTTACTAAATGTCTTCTTTGCTTCTGTCTTTACTGCTAAGGCTGGTCCCCATGAACTACAGAGCCCAGAGATGAGAGAGAGAACCAGGAGAGAGGAAGACTTTCTGCTGGTCAAGGAGGACTGCCTTAGGGATTATTTAGGTGAAATGGACACCCATAAGTGTACGGGCTCAGGTGATATATGGGACCGAGTCTAGTTGGAGGCCTGTGGCCAGTGATGACCCGCAGGGGTCAGTACTGTGTCTGGTGCTGTTCTACTTGTTGATCAATGACTTGGACGAAGGCACAGAGCAAGTTTGCAGATGATACAAAACTGGATGGAGTGGCCAATACTCCAGAGGGCTGTGCTGCCATTCAGAGGGACCTAGACATGTTGGAGAGTTGGGCAGGGTCCTGCACCTGTACTAGACACCAGTACAGATTAGGGGTTGACCTGCTGGAAAGCAGCTCTGCGGAGAGGGATTGGGAGTCCTGGTTGACAACAAGTCGACTATGAGGCAGCAATGTGCCCTGGTGGCCAAGGAGGCCAATGGGCTCCTGGCTGCATCAGGAGGAATGTTGCCAGCAGCAAGTCAAGGGAGGGGATCCTGCCCCTCTCCTCAGCTCTGGTGAGGCCACTGCTGGAGAACTGTGGGCAGTTCTGGGCTCCCCAGTACAAGAAGGACATGGAACTTCTAGAGAGGGTCCAGCATAGAGCAATGAAGATGATCAAGGGGCTGGAGCATCTATCGTATGAGGGAAGACTACGCGAGCTGGGCCTGTTTAGCCTGGAGAAGAAAAGACTGAGAGGAGATCTGATCAATATGCACAAGTACCTGAGGGGTGAATGTAGGGAGGATGGGGCCAAACTCTTCTCGGTGGTGGCCAGTGACAGGACAAGGGGTAATGGGTACAAATTAAACCCCAGGAAGTTCCATCTCCATGTGAGGAAGAACAACTTTACTGTGAGAGTGAACAGGCTGCCCAGAGAGGTTGTGGAGTCTCCTGCTCTGGAAATCTTCCAAACCCACCTGGATGCCACCCACTTCCCCGTGATCTAGGTGTCCCTGCTGGAGCAGGGCGGTTGGACTAGATGATCTCTAGAGGTCCCTTCCAACCTTAACCATTTTGTGATTCTGTGATATGATGTACACACAGGAAATTTTATGACAGTAGTGTTATGTCTTCTGTAAGCACGATGAGGTGATTTTTGTGAAGCACTATGCATTTTCCAGGCATTGTCAAGAGAATACATGGCATTCTTAGCTGCTGTTTGTTTTGTATGTTTTTATTAAGGGAGTCCTGTGATCATATTGGCCACCATTTTGTCATGTGAAGGCAATATATGGGGATAGAATAATCATCCTTTTCCACAAGCACCATATTCTGATGCCATGGGATAAAAGCAGTTCATTAGGCTATACCAAGACTTCTGTGCAGGAGCACTTTAGCTCATTCCAGAGCATTGGACCCAGGTAATCCAGACTGGGGGGCTGCTGGCACATATGACAACTCCCTTCGTGTCTGAGTTTTTCCCTGTGGAAATCAGGCTATTGGAGAGTGAAGAAAGCTGCTGTTCTACATCCAGTCTTGTCACAACAGGGAGTAAAGCTCCAGCAAGGGCACATATCTGGACCCAAAAGCTGAAGAGCGCCAGGTTCTTGCCTAGAGAACATCCATGTGGCTGCCATCTATGCATCTATACAGTGAATAGGCTGAATAACCAAATTCTTCCTGGAGCAGTAATTCCAATCACATATCTACATTTCATATTTCAAAGAGATAAAATGCATTATTTCCCCTTATCTCTTATGTATGCACAGCTATGATAAGAGAAATTTGTCCAAATTAGTCATAAATGTAGTGTTTCAGTTCAGGTGCAGATAAAAAAGATCATAATGTGGATGAAAATATTTAATATAGGATAGGTTATATTAAAAGGTACACTGTAGATGTTTGTCAAGTCTACCTGGAAAAAAAACAATAAGTGAAATGACATTCTATATAGCTTCCTGTTACCTGGAAAAACATAAAGAGCTCTAATCCCAGTGGAAACGTATTTGTGTACCTCTTTGGGCTATTAGAGTAAGTATAAAACCAAGGCTTTGTTAAGCCAAAATGTATAAACTCTGTAGTGCTTCTCCTAACACTGTGGACCACATTACCTTGCTGTGGTAAACTACTCCTTTGAAAGAAACTTCTAAGACGATCTTCTGTTTTTCTGCTAAATGTCTGCCTGAAAGCACATACCTGCTTCAAAACACGCACATACATTTTCATTCAGATTATGTCACGCATTAGCGATATTTTATAATCTGCAACAAGCATGCATAGAGTACTTCGTGGTCCATTCAAATTTTCTGTTATTCAGAATACAAAGCAATATATTTTCTCCACTCTAATTGTCAGGATTCAAAATTATCAGCGGCATAATGGGCCCAAACTACTGTAACTACTGGGCCATTTAGAGCATTATTGGTGGCTGGCTGAATAGTCCAAGATTACTGTAAGAGCAGCTGCTGCTGTTATGCCCTATTAGAATACAAAATTTGTACAAAAGCATGGAGACTGGCCATATTCTTTTCTTACAAGTGAGGCAGTGTTATATGAAAACACACAGCCAGCCCTCTATTTTGCTCTGATTGCAGCTTGTTTCTGTCTTTTGTCTAGTGGTCTTTACAATCTGTGTGGGCCAAATGTCCCCCGAAAGGTCTCTGTTTACGAGGCCTTCAGGAGTCCACAGGTGTCTCCAATTTAGATTCACTTTCCACCACTGAATTATACAAGTGTGCATTTGAATGAAGATGAACTTATCCCATAGACATAAAAACACATTTCTTCTTTACTCTTTGCTTTTAATGTCTCCTTCACAGATTTAAAAAGTTTGACAACAAGTATCTGAAGAAAATTCTGATTCGGGAACACCTGCCCAAATCCAGCATTGTGTCATTGTACAAAAAGCTGGAGATAAAAATGGCCATTGAGATGGCTGAGAGTGGAATGATAAGCTCAACAACACCCTCAACTTCTTCACAGTGAGTACAGGCCTCTGCAAAGCGGAGCAGAGTAGAGGAGACAAGAGTTCAAAAATGGGTAAAAATACAAATGAATGTATGACTTTAACAGAGGCATAGCAAAACAAGACAATTACGAGGCACTGTTAGTTTGTCCTGGCACTTTGGTACTCATCATATTCTGAATATTTGTTAATTGAGTGATGATTAAAAAATGTGACATTTTCATTATTCTTCTTTTCAATGATGGGCAGCGCCGAGGTGGTATCATGAGTATATACATGAATATCATGAGCTGCTGCTGCTCTGCTGCTGCGGGCCTTCAGTCGCTGTTTTGCAGCAGCCTCCAGCAGGGCTCAGCATGTTTTCTCTCTCCGTCCCCCCACTAGAAAGCTTAAAGAATCACATCTCAAAAAGATATAATGACTGGAATTAATAAAATCTCTCCTGAAGCTGCTTGTCTTCATCATGTCAAGACTCATTGGCTTGCTTGAGGCTGATACTAGCATGCGGTATAAGACCTAGTACCTTTCTTTCTAAATCATTCTTTGCTGAATGGTTATAGTGAAAATGGCTGTGTTTGCAGGCTCCCTCCTACTGTATCCCCCTAGCTGTTCTGAGCCAAAAGCAAATGTACAAGGTTGGTAGAAAATCTATGGCAAACAAACCACTTTCCTCTCCTTTTCTTGAAAGAGATATCCTTATAAAATAAGGATAAATAAAGAAATAAGATAAAATAAGAAAAAAAAAAAAGACAAATTGCTTTAATGCTGTTCAGAAAGTCAATCCTCAGCTGAGAATTTAGACTGAAAAATATTCTAAATAAACAATGATATGATGGGCTGAGTTTTGCGATCTGTACTCAGTCTGTAACTGAATTTTACTGTGCATCAGCCTCTGATGATCTCTGATGTTATGGAGAGAACATTTGAAAAAAAACAAAATGACACCTTTAAAAAGAAAAAACAACACGTGGCTCAGAAATGTCATGATCTTTGGAGGCTGGGAGAGTATCTTAAGAAAATACATGTTTTCTTAGTTCTGTTTTTCATTTGGTGTCCATGGTTCAACACTGTCAAAGGCAGGATGATGAGCTAGCTGGATCTTTGGTCTGAGCCAGTGCAGTGGTTCTTATATCTCCATTCTCTTGAGCAACCAAGTGAGCCTGCTTAAGAGTGAAAGGCTTCAAAATGGAAGAATTTGTAAACAGTTTTGTGGCTTTCATTTAGATAGATGGTACCTAATGCCCCTATCCTGAGTGAGGATATAAAAATCTGTCCATGAACAAGCAACCCTTAAAAGTTGAAATTTGAGATCAAATTCCAGTGTATTTTATTTCAGACTATATTTGCAGTGCCATCCTACTGAGAATCTTTTCTCATCAGTGCTTCTGATCAGTTCTGCAGCCTTTAGAGACCAGGAAAGAAATATTCTATGCCAACCAAGTCAGATCTCAATTGTTTCAAATTCACTCTATGATCTGAAATTCTATTCACGATGGTAGGATTCCTGCAGGTGGAGTGAATGTTGAATATGCATTAAACATTTCCAGTGCGGATTTGAGATATTTATCCATGGACTGTACAACAAAGAATCCACATTTGAATGAGAATAGAGCCTTTAGTTGTAATGGTTTGGAGAATGCTACTCTTATAAATAAAAATTTCAAAGACAAAAGCACAGTCAAGCAGATATTGTAAAAAATGTATTTGTATTTTGGGAAACATGCCTTAGAAATGCCCATTAGAGAGGCTGATTTTACTGTGAGTTTACTTAATGATGGCTTCATATTGCTGCAGTACTGACTTTGGTAAGAATAAAACTTAGAATATATAAATATGATATATTGATATTTCTTAGAATATATCAAGATGACAATCAAATGCACTGTTGTCATTTGTGATGATGGCATAGTGCAAGGGCTATACCTGAAGAAAGTTACTTCCTTCAAAGACTAGTAAGGATTAGTGGAGAGTTGGTAGAGTTCAAAATTTGAGATATTATATGTGAAAAGTGGCCTTTTTATAGATAGATAGACGGACAGACAGATAGATATCAACTATAGATATCTCTTAAGAAGAAAGAGACACTGTCATAGTACTTCCTACAGAGAGATAGTCAGTTATAACAGCATATTATCAGCTCAGTATTTTCCTTGCAGATCTCTCTCTCTCATGCTGTGCTTTGTGCTTAACATTCAGGAAGTTCAATAAGAACAAAGGAATAGTTTCATTGCTGTAGGGTTTTGGCAACACAACATTTTTTTCTGGGAAAGTTTTATGTGTGTATATATATGTATGTATGTATTGTGTATTGTAAAACCTATACCTACCAATTGGGTAGGATAATATTTAATCTTATGAAAAGAATATACATTTTTTAATTGTGCTTCAGAACAAAGCAGATTTTCTTCATGCTGTTTGTTCTGTTGCTACTTCATCTCAGATGAAACTCAAGAAATTTTATTTATGCCATTTTAAGAGCTAAACAATAACCATTAAATGCCTTAGGACTGACCACTTTTCCTGAATGGGCATGTGGAATGGTCAGGTCTGCAACTGGGAAAGTCTGATGTCTTGGAGGTGTTCTGCTTGTCCCTTCTGCTTACATGGGGGTCACCGTCTCTTTAGCGTGCTGAATATCACCTCATCTTGTTGCAACAGTTTGCTTATGGGTCTCTCACATCGGAGGAATATCCCAAACCCTATTCTAGGCCTAATGCTATCTTCTAGCTTGCTAATGCTCTCCCTTAACCTATCTCTCTTCTTACTTCATGCAAAATTTGACAGATTTCAGTTTTGTTCTGATGGAGAATGAAAACACATTCAGAAATTTTGAAATATTTTAGGAATGTGAATTCTTAAATTCTAAGGATCTTGGACAGGATCAGACTACCAATGTTCCCTGTCTAGTTGATGGTAAGAGTGAGTAGAATTCAATCTGCCCATGATGGTCTTACAAGTTTTCAAGATGAACTTACTAGATTGTAGACTATAAAATAGGGGTTATCTTGTTAAATAAACTATATTTGCCAAATTCCAAACTCTTTTTCTGTCTTTAGGGCATAAACTCAGTTTTATATGCATCTGCTATCAAAAAGTATTTTTGTTTGTTTGTTTTGTTTTAGTTTAAGAGAGGTAAAAAATTTACACAAAGCTTTGGCAATACTGTACAGTGATAATATTCCATTCTTTAATCACATAATTTGCAGACATTGCTTTAAGGGCATCACTTATCTAAGAATAAAGATTGACAACTGTATTTTAAAAAAAAAAAAAGAGAGAGAAAAAAGAAAAGAAAACAGATCATGGGAAAAAAACAGAAAGAGCAAGACAAACCCTGACTGTGTTTCATCCTGGATGATCACTATCTGTTTCTCCTTTCTGTTCTTGGGAATTCAGGCGAATGCTAACTCTCACACAGGCTCACTGACATAGCAAATCCAGTTAACATTTCACAGCAGCCCTCATTCATTGTTTTTTTTTTTTTTTTTTTTTTAGTGAAAATGCTGGGCAGTTACAAATGACTATGGGCTTCTTGTCCTGGTTTGAAAACAAAAAAAAACCCTAAGAAGATGACTATCTTTTAGGTAGTTCTTTCATTTTAAATGAAGAAACAGACTCAGTTTCAAGGAAACTCTATATATAGTCACCTCAGAGCACAGCACAGAGCAGGCTTGCTGGACAATAACGTTCTTGTCATTGTTAATGAGGACAGGGTTTATTTATTAAGGACGCTCTTCTCCTTTACAAGGATGTTAAAAATGGTGACACAGCAAGGCAACTATGTTGAAGAACCTATTCAAGCAAGGAAAGAAACTTGTGATGCTTTCCTGAACATAC
Organism: Nothocercus julius; assembly: GCA_013398735.1. Taxonomy (NCBI): domain Eukaryota; kingdom Metazoa; phylum Chordata; class Aves; order Tinamiformes; family Tinamidae; genus Nothocercus; species Nothocercus julius. The sequence goes on along the minus strand of VZSV01000019.1, from coordinate 1,009,158 downwards.
AGATGTTTCTTGCCCAGTCTCATTCTTAAAAATGAATTTCCTTCTGGAGCTCTTTAGAAGAAAGGATGGTTTCTGTTGGTAGCTGTTTGCTGGCGTAGAGACCTTTCTGACTAACCAGTATATTGACAAAACTCAGGAAAAGGCAAAAAAGGTTTGACAATTTTCATTCAGCCTTGATTGATTTCATATTATCACCGGTCGGTGAAGTCCCTTCGTATCCTTCTGCCCTAGAACACAAACCAGATTGTACATTGTTTGCGGGGGGGAGAATATTTAAGCAACTTGCTGATATTGTATTAAATCCTCCCTTTTCTTTCCAGGAGCTGCAGAAACCGGCACGCGCACCGGCTCTCACGTGCAGAGGTGCTGTCCATGAGGGATGTCCTGGCGCACAATCTCTACCAAGTGCGACAGAGGGTGTGTAAGCGACTTGCTTGCTATCACTCCCTGCTTGCAGCGCGGAGCGGCCCATTTGGCCTCGTTCACATTGCAGCTTTTGGCTGGTGGCAGCAGGTGGGCCTGCCTGGCTCTCACTGGAGACTCTTGGGAAGGACAGATAGCCTTGAGTTGCTCCTTGATGGAGAACAGGCAACAGGATTTTTTTCCTTCAGCTTTTCAGCCTGAAAGCAGTGGCAAAAAAATGACAGGAAAAATCCAGGACCGAGCTCTAGAGGTCAGGCTTCCCTTGCTGTTGGGCGGCTGTGCCTCAGAAATGGCCCTTGGGAAGCTGCCAAACACCCCGGTGTAGTTTGACTTTCCAAGTCCTCCCCTCTGGGCACACACAGCCCGTGACCGCTTTCTGCAGGGGCTGGTGTGTGGGATATTCCTATGGCAACTCCGGTGATCCTGCTGATAGGGCGGCTAATACTGGCACTTGCTGAGGCAGGCACGGGCACATTTCTAAAGCAAACCCATCCGTAGAGGACGTTCAAGGCAGTGGACTCTGTGGTGGTGGTGAACATAGCCCCAAACTGGCTGAAAGTCAGGCTGGTAAAACCCCATCCTGAGTTTACCTCCCTCCACCATAGGAGGGGAAAGGAAAAGAAATCCCCCTCCTCTTGAGCTTCACTTACTCTTTTTTCTTTCTTTCTTTCTTTCTTTCTTTCTTTCTTTCTTTCTTTCTTTCTTTCTTTCTTTCTTTCTTTCTTTCTTTCTTTCTTTCTTTCTTTCTTT